>CM056386.1:42593846-42611346 GCA_029718625.1 Synaphobranchus kaupii | reverse complement strand
CTAGTGTTAAAATCTAGTACAGAGAGAGTGGGTCTGCCTGATGTTAAAATCTAGTACAGAAAGGGGGTCTGACTGGTGTTAACATCTAGTACAGAGAAAGGCGTTGGCCCGGTGTTAAAATAGAGTAGAGAGAGAGGGTGTGCTTAGTATTAAAATCTAGTACAGAGAGAGGGTCTGCCTGGTGTTAAAATCTAGTACAGAGAGAGGAGTCTGTCTGGTGTTAAAATCTAGTACAGAGAGAGGGAATCAGCCCAGTGTTAAAATCTAGTACAGAGAGGAACAGAGTGAGGGAAAGCTCAATGCTACTATCTAGTACTGAGTTGGAAAGTAAAATATCACTTTTGCATGGAAAGGTGGGTGTTCTATGAAGTATCCACTGTGCATTTATAGCAAGGAGACAAAATGTCATTGGCAATTATGTTGGTTGCATGAGTTCACTGTCATTTTGGGAGATGCACTAAAGCTTGATTTATGTGAATAAAGCAGAATTGAGAGTTGATCATTTTTCACAATTTGAAGATGTAGTTTGAGGGCAACCTCATCAAACAAAAGGACACATTAAATAACGTTCTTTGGACTCAACATCAGTACAATTCCATCTTTAAATGACTCAGAAAATGAGTCAGTTTGTTTGTAATCTGTTGTGATGTGGTTGTCTTTCCATAGTTGTGCAATCTAGCCCATGATAGTGTTCATTATCCTTAGTCTTTGCTCTCCTTCACTGTGAATCCATGCTGATAGTACAGTGTCATTCTTTCAAAATGCTTCTTCATCACTTGAATGCACAAGTGAATACTCCAAAAATGTAGCTAAGCCATGCCTAATTAAATCTAAGTCATAAGGCTTAGATTCAATCAACAAGAAAGATGCTACCCATATTTATGGTTGATAACTCAACGCAAACACAATTATATTATTTCCTTAATTGTGCTGGTTGCTGGTAGCGAATTAAAGCAAAAAGAAAGAGTGCTTTTGCTGTGAGTCGATGTAAAGTAAGCATTTTCATTGTATGCATGCAAAAAGAAATGTTAAAAAGTGTGAACCTTCAGTGACCATGTAAATTGTGGGAATGTTCCGGACAATGATGTATCGGCTTGTATGGCGATGAGGTAAAATTCAGGGAGTTAGAAATTAAGTGCCCTTTCATTGCTTATTCTTCAGACTGGGACCAGCTTGTGGAATGGCCTGGGTTCTGGAGAGCTGGACTGTGCTGGTTTCCAATGTCACTGTCAAGTAAAGCCATGCATCACAGCTAAAACGCCTCATGGGGACCTCTGATTTAGACTCCTACTTTGGATACATTTTTCTACCCCGCAATGGACAAAACTCAATGTATTTATGTAATTAAAATACATATACAATATCAGATACATGCACGTGTGTGTTAATGCACTTTAACTGTGCTTTTTCTTTCATTTTATATAAGAATTATTTAACGATAACTTCATATGTGCGGATTAAAGAAGTTATAAGAAAAATAAATCAATTGATCATTAATCACTCAATAAAAATGAAACATCCAATAAGTTTTCTGCTACTTTGCAGTCAGACATGCTCAAATAGATATAGAGATATAGTATAACATTTCCCCCAATATTCATTTTTGGGTACAGTGACTGGTGCATAATGCGACCATCAAATGATGCGCTTGCGCTTGTAATTTACAACTTTACCTGAAGAGGACCATCTCGCAAGCAAAGGCCTTCCTTCAGTCAACACCACAAAGATGGCACAGTGATTTACGAGAGACAGGCCACTACTCCTGCGTGCCACAGTGACACCTCCAAAAGGACACGCTTATCACTGTGAACATAATGCTAATGGCATAATGCTAATCATTGACTCCCCATCATTAAAGCATATGTGAGCTCATGTGTACAGAATATTAATAAAAAAAGGAATTCATGCATATGACTACGAGCAAGGAGATTACGCTCATGTTGATAAAATTATGCTTATCACATCAATTAATCACAGAAATTCCCGTTTCTCAAAAGAATCATGAGCGTAGAAGAGGGACGATGATTTAATCTCGACTCAAAATGTGGCAGTGCGTCAGTGGAACTTCGCCATCATTTTTTAAATGTGTATTATTATTATTATTATTTTTTTTTTAAGATTCCTTTAATTCATTCTGTTTACATCCACTCTGAATACCCAAGGGAAAAATAGTGTTTATGCCAACAGCAAACTGCAATTAAATCAGACAAAATGCTTCTCAAAATGATAATTACAAAAGTGGTGATACCGTGTGTGACATGTTTATTGTCATTCACCTTGGTGTTATACCATTAGCCACTGATAAATATCCATTCCTTTCAAATCACATCAGACGAGAACAGCAAAGAATATTTTTACCTACAAAATACAAAAAATGTTTCTGAAAATGTTTTTTCCTGCTGTGCCCCTATACAGAAAACTGCAGCTTCACCAGGTGCTCTCATGCGTGCATCAGAGTAGACACTGCCCTTAACCTACAGATATACGTATATATATCTTTATAAAATAATTGAGAATTTTTGGAAGAGTGAGCAGTATGTTGGGACCGGCGCTTATTAGTAATCTTTTATATGACATCTTATGCTGGCGGGAAAAAAAGACAACAACGCAAACCAATCTCTCCTGTGTCTGTATGCTGCATCGCACAGCCCTCCTGCTAAATCAAACAGCCACCAAGGCACACCTGAGTCCTGAACGCACAGAGGACGAGAGTCGTACGATAGGCTGGGTATTCCCAGCCTGGTTACAGGACATGTAGTGACCAGGTGAGAGCCGTACGATAGGCTGGGCATTCCCAGCCTGGTTACAGGACATGTAGTGACCAGGACGAGAGCCGTACGATAGGCTGGGTATTCCCAGCCTGGTTACAGGACATGTAGTGACCAGGTGAGAGCCGTACGATAGGCTGGGCATTCCCAGCCTGGTTACAGGACATGTAGTGACCAGGACGAGAGCCGTACGATAGGCTGGGCATTCCCAGCCTGGTTACAGGACATGTAGTGACCAGGACGAGAGCCGTACGATAGGCTGGGCATTCCCAGCCTGGTTACAGGACATGTAGTGACCAGGATGAGAGCCCTACGATAGGCTGGGCATTCCCAGCCTGGTTACAGGACATGTAGTGACCAGGATGAGAGCCCTACGATAGGCTGGGCATTCCCAGCCTGGTTACAGGACATGTAGTGACCAGGACGAGAGCCATACGATAGGCTGGGTATTCCCAGCCTGGTTACAGGACATGTAGTGACCAGGATGAGAGCCCTACGATAGGCTGGGCATTCCCAGCCTGGTTACAGGACATGTAGTGACCAGGTGAGAGCCGTACGATAGGCTGGGCATTCCCAGCCTGGTTACAGGACATGTAGTGACCAGGTGAGAGCCGTACGATAGGCTGGGCATTCCCAGCCTGGTTACAGGACATGTAGTGACCAGGTGAGAGCCATACGATAGGCTGGGCATTCCCAGCCTGGTTACAGGACATGTAGTGACCAGGATGAGAGCCCTACGATAGGCTGGGCATTCCCAGCCTGGTTACAGGACATGTAGTGACCAGGATGAGAGCCCTACGATAGGCTGGGCATTCCCAGCCTGGTTACAGGACATGTAGTGACCAGGATGAGAGCCGTACGATAGGCTGGGCATTCCCAGCCTGGTTACAGGACATGTAGTGACCAGGTGAGAGCCGTACGATAGGCTGGGCATTCCCAGCCTGGTTACAGGACATGTAGTGACCAGGACGAGAGCCGTACGATAGGCTGGGCATTCCCAGCCTGGTTACAGGACATGTAGTGACCAGGACGAGAGCCGTACGATAGGCTGGGCATTCCCAGCCTGGTTACAGGACATGTAGTGACCAGGATGAGAGCCCTACGATAGGCTGGGCATTCCCAGCCTGGTTACAGGACATGTAGTGACCAGGATGAGAGCCCTACGATAGGCTGGGTATTCCCAGCCTGGTTACAGGACATGTAGTGACCAGGATGAGAGCCCTACGATAGGCTGGGCATTCCCAGCCTGGTTACAGGACATGTAGTGACCAGGTGAGAGCCGTACGATAGGCTGGGCATTCCCAGCCTGGTTACAGGACATGTAGTGACCAGGTGAGAGCCGTACGATAGGCTGGGCATTCCCAGCCTGGTTACAGGACATGTAGTGACCAGGTGAGAGCCATACGATAGGCTGGGCATTCCCAGCCTGGTTACAGGACATGTAGTGACCAGGATGAGAGCCCTACGATAGGCTGGGCATTCCCAGCCTGGTTACAGGACATGTAGTGACCAGGATGAGAGCCCTACGATAGGCTGGGCATTCCCAGCCTGGTTACAGGACATGTAGTGACCAGGATGAGAGCCGTACGATAGGCTGGGCATTCCCAGCCTGGTTACAGGACATGTAGTGACCAGGTGAGAGCCGTACGATAGGCTGGGCATTCCCAGCCTGGTTACAGGACATGTAGTGACCAGGATGAGAGCCCTACGATAGGCTAGGCATTCCCAGCCTGGTTACAGGACGTGTAGTGACCGTACTGCTTTCTCAGGAGCCTGCTGTCTGCCTGAAACCGCTATGTAAGATCCTACCTGCAGGACTTAACCCAGCACTACACTCCTGCTCGACCACTCCGCTCTGCAGGACTTAACCCAGCACTACGCTCCTGCTCGACCACTCCGCTCTACAGGACTTAACCCAGCACTACGCTCCTGCTCGACCACTCCGCTCTACAGGACTTAACCCAGCACTACGCTCCTGCTCGACCACTCCGCTCTGCAGGACTTAACCCAGCACTACGCTCCTGCTCGACCACTCCGCTCTTCAGGACTTAACCCAGCACTACGCTCCTGCTCGACCACTCCGCTCTACAGGACTTAACCCAGCACTACGCTCCAGCTCGACCACTCCGCTCTGCAGGAGCAGGGCGACTCGCACTTCCTGCCCTCCGTGACAACGGCTCTCGCTCTCAACTGTGCTTTCCTTAATTCTTGTCTGATTTTATAGTTTGTAATGTCTTTCGGACTTGGCCATAGCTTACTGTGTGTCCTAGACTCAATGTTCATGACTGTGGATAGCTGCTATGGTCATGCCACTGGCCTACAACTACAACTAGACATTCCAACTTGGGCAACAGACATTAGATTTAAAAAAAAAAAAAAGCAAACATAAACAACAAATAAATACGTAAATAATAGAAATAGAAACCAATGATCTGAGATCAAAGAGTCATATTTGTATAATCGATGGTGCTCATCCCTTCACCAGCTGAAGACTTTCGACACAGCAAAGTGCTACATTTGGATACCATTGCAATGTCGTCTGTTGAGTGGCGGTAAAGGCATGCATCAGTAATATGCGTTTCCAAACGGCCGTGGTGAGAGCCAGCGCTTCCAGGCCTACACTTTTCTGCACTGCTCAATGTCGGCATCTGCAAGTCTGTCATCTTTAGAGTCACAATTACATTGTTTGGCATCGAGCAATGTTTGAAGTGGAACAAAATAAGTGCCGGTACTCACATGAGGAAAAATGTAGAAGCTGTTGTAAATAGGCTTCCCATTTTTGAGCCGAGCTAACGTGTCGAAAAGCAAGGAGAAAGCAAGAAAGCAGGTGCCCTCTGGGTAATGAAGTCCACTCGTATGACACGTCAATGGGTGGGGCTCACTTGAATGAATCGTTATGGACTACAAAACAGTGACTTTTTGCGGAAAAAGAGAATCACACGGGCGCACAAACACTGCGGACCGACAGCTCAGGAGAAGTAGAGAAACACGAGACAAAGTGCTGGTACTCATATGAGCAACATGTATAAACCCTGGTTGCATTTAAAATTCAGCAGAAATAATGCAACGCAGGGTGTATTCAGGATGTTTAGGGCATGATACACTTTTAAAACACCTCAACGCTTCTCTGTTGGGCACTTTCTCTCCCCTTTGCTACATTTTCAGTTTTAGATTTTTGATCTCTTCAGACTTGCTCTCAGTTGCCTACATCAAAGCTTTTTGATCTCCCTTGTGACGTGTCTGGATTGCTTCATTAATATTTTATTGATTCGAACCAATTAGCACAAATGGTTAAACCTGGGTTTAATGCCCCATGAAGCGCAGCCTGTTACTCACTCAGCTTAAATTGCACTTGGAGTCCGGGCTTCTTGCTCCCGACCCATAAATCTGACAGATCATCGCCTACGATCCTGGGAATTGCATGTTTGTCCGCCGCAAATGGTGAAGGATTTGACACGCGGCAGACACGCCGGGCTACATCCTGCAAGGAGCCACATTCAGGATTATATATTTCCACTTCTCTCTCCCAAACTAGATTTTAAAATATTAATTTTTTTTCTTCCTGTAATATTTCAGCCCCAAGGACATCAAATCAATTTATATTTCAGTAAAATGAACAGACACCGCCCTGGTAACAGAGCGTCAATTCAACCAAGCCGCTGCACGCTTCTGAATCGCATTTCACCTGCAATGCTGGCGGACCGGAGAGGGCTGCAGAAAAGCCAGAGAGGGCTGCAGAAAAGCCAGAGAGGGCTGCAGAAAAGCCAGAGAGGGCTGCAGAAAAGCCAGAGAGGGCTGCAGAAAAGCCAGAGAGGGCTGCAGAAAAGCCAGAGAGAGCTGCAGAAAAGCCAGAGAGAGCTGCAGAAAAGCCAGAGAGGGCTGCAGAAAAGCCAGAGAGAGCTGCAGAAAAGCCAGAGAGAGCTGCAGAAAAGCCAGAGAGGGCTGCAGAAAAGCCAGAGAGAGCTGCAGAAAAGCCAGAGAGAGCTGCAGAAAAGCCAGAGAGCTGCAGAAAAGCCAGAGAGGGCTGCAGAAAAGCCAGAGAGAGCTGCAGAAAAGCCAGAGAGAGCTGCAGAAAAGCCAGAGAGAGTGGGAAAAACAGGATGGTAATTAAATGAATGGCCTAATTAAACTGATGACTCAAAAGGGTGTCTTAAAAATCTTCAGTGGAACACACCTTTAAAATCACACTGTTTACAGGAGAATAAGCATTGTTTTTTGTCCATGTTTTTTTTTTAACAAGAGTGATGTACAGAAGATATAACTGTAAAGTTGCCTAAAAACACTTTGCACCGACGTCAGCATATACGTAATCGATTTTGGTCATGTATTTTATTACTACACGCAGTCTCATAAAGCAAGTTAAAAATAACAGCGGCGAGCCAAGCAGCCCATGCAACAGTATAAATGAAATCCTGCCAATTGATGGAAACAACCACTTCTTCTGAGTAATTTTACATTTGCCGTTGTGCACTGTAGACTGATCGTCCCAATAACATTAGATGACACTACGTTGCTCGGAGTTAATGGTCTACATCCAATAACAGTGTGGGAAAGGATCACACTTGGAGATTTCTCTGCACTAAAGCAAAACGCACATGCACGCACACGCACACGCACACGCACACGCGCGCAAGCATCCACGACTCCGATCGACTTCCGAGAAGACGTCGCCCCGCTTTTCAATTTGACCGCTTCACCGTCGATTCTGTCGCCGACCGCTTCTGTCGACTCGGATTCCGTCCGGCTCGCTCATGCAACAGCGCAGTTCATTTACAACACGTCAGCCGCACAGCGGGAACGCTTTTATTCCGAACCCCACACGTCTACCCCAAGCGGCTGCGCGCTCAGCCGTGACGTTCCCATTCGGGCGGCGGCTGCGGCGGTCACCGGGCCGCGTGCGGTGTGATGGCTTCGCTCCTCTCTGCCCCGTGCCCAACACATGCCAGGCTCAGACCCAGGTAGCCTTCAAACCTAGCATTCACAACCAACGGCCAGTGAAGCGCACAACTCCCACGGGAATGCTATACTTACGGCTAAGGCCAGCCCAGTAATGACGGAGAGTTCAACAAAGCCAAGTTCAGACACAGAGCCGTGGCTGGTCCCGTTACGACCCGTCCGCTCGCCAAAAACCATTCGCACAATGAGCACGAGGCGTGTCGACGTTTGACTTAAACTGCAGTGCATCAAGTCTAATTCGGCTGCCTTTGATCTATTGTCCACGACGCAGATAATCCTTTATGGGATAATGAAATCCACTGTAAATTTAGGCAGAGACGCAGTACTGCTATTTTTGCGTGAATCTCCAGGTACAGGAGGCTGGCGTTAAGGACCACGATGCATTAGAACATTAGAATGATAAACTGTGACAAAGTATCTTTCAGAAAATGCATTATCTGCCCTGCATAAGGGATGTCCCAGAATAGACCAGCCGGGAGAGATTAGCTGCAGCGCGTTTTCCTCCAGATTCAGTGAGACTTAGCCAAAGCGCCAACCGCAGCAGCACAGTGCAGTCAACCTCAAGAGACAGACCTTCAGAAATAAAATAAATAAAAAAACAAAGGCCGTCATTTACCATTGAAAGAATACATTTTGTAAATAAATAGCTGGTCTATCGCTTGCTTCATGGTATCCACAGTAGAGAAACACGTAAGAGCTATGTGTTTTTCTTTTTCCCAAGCATTTTCAAAAACTTATAAATATTTTGACAGCCACAACCCTTTCTTAACAAGCCTCGAGGGATCTGTGGGATGTAGCAATCGCAGGGGTAGGAAAAGTAGCCAAGGAAAACTACAACTACCTTAAGAGCCTCGGAAACGCACAGCTAAATAAAGAGTCAGGACTGACGATACGAACGCTCAGAGATAGGTCCATAACTACCATCCAACTCTTCGCAGAACAGCAGCGACACTCACAGCTCGAAGCAGCACCCGATCGATGGTCTCCATGCCAAAAGACAATACCTCACAAATATAACAAATGACACATTTATGTTATGTCTCTAATGACCAACACTCTATTATTTAATATGTTACCATTACATTTACACATGGCCCAACAGCTTGTTTTACAACTACTCGTGCAGTTTATGACTGGGTCTTTTCAATTGTCCTGTTATTTAGGTGAAACTAAGTATCAACAGTGACTGTACGACAAAGTTGTACATATACTTATTATTTATTTATTTTTTAAATAATGACTGTTCACTTCACAGCTAAACATACACTGTTAAAAACAGCTTCCATCATTTCTGTGTTTCAGCCAACAGCCAACTGGTTTGGCCTCGAAGAGCACCAAGCTTCTGCCAAATATGCAGGTGCCAGTTTTCTTTTTTTCTTGCCTCATCTCGCTGCAAAAGCTGTTTTTTTTTTTTGTTGATGAGATGGCGTGTGTGTGAAGGAAGAGACCTGATAGGCAACGTTTACTGCTAACTTTTAACATTCAGAGGGGGAAAGGGACTGAAGACATTACAATGAGCCACGTGGCTCGGAAGAACATTTGGTAAACGGATCCACCTCAGACAGGAGCTAGAGACAGACTTGGGCGGTGTGACGGACAGCGCCGTTTCCCAGGTGATGCTTTGCTCCGCCCACGACAGGTCCAAATGACACTAAACCGTGCTTATCCAGACATTCTTATGGACCGTTATTCATTTTGGAGGGTTTTCCGTTCCTTACTTGCATCCAGCTTTAAATTGAAGTTTCTCTCAAAGAGGCTAGTTACCATCCAAAGCCAACATCCTCATTAGTCATGCATGTGCATTCAACATGAGACCATGGGTACAAATTAACATTATGAACGCAGCATACGGAAGACATGTTTAAAAGCTCTCATGAACAGGGACAGCAGTAGGATGAAGCCGTCATAAGTGCACGCGAGTGGGTCTTTACATTAGCACAGCAGTCTACTCTAGTCCTGCCTTCCGATGTTGCCAGGAGAGCCAAGCAAAAATTTTATTTTACATTACCCCAGAGACGCCATTATTTTCCATTTCATACTGTGAGAAATCGATTTGGATAGTCACGGTGATATTGCATAAACGTAGTACTATAAAATACACTGTACCTGTTCCCACACACAGCTGTTAAGAAGCATTAAGGTATTGTTCTGTATTGAGATCAAGTTGTATAACATTATTAATGTATGGTATTACAGCTTACACGTTTTTTTCTCGCAAAACTAAATAAGTTCTACCTGCGCATATGAATTGGCAGTGATGAAATGACATGAGGTACAGTAACTGCTGTCCAATGTGATCATCGTAATCCGATACGGTAATCATTGAAAATAATCTCTGCCATAAATTATAAGAACAAATTGGTGCCATTTGGTGCTCGGCTAGGTCTGTGCATAGGAAATATCCAGATTCACCTTCACACTGGACTGTAAATCTAAGGTGGATCAGGGAATGTACTGTACATCGGAGAGTGTGTAACTACAGAGACTATGTTGTTTCATTAACACACTTAATCAACAGAGTAGGTTTAATGTTCAAAAACCGAATGCCTCTCTATACCCCAATTTCTCCTCCTCACTCTCACTGATGTATGTATATGCATGTATATACAGTACCAGTCAAAAGTTTGGACACACCTACTCATAGAAGGTTTTTTTTCCGTTATTTTTACTGTTTTCCACATTTTGGAATAGTAAAGACATCAAAACTATGAGATTACACAAATTAAATTATGCAAAGACCAAAAAAGTGTTAAATAAAAAAAAGACATATTTTAGATTCTTCAAAGTAGCCACCCTTTGCCTTGATAACGGCCTTGCACATTCTTGCCATTCTCTCAAACAACTTCTGTGGTAAACAAGTATTCCACAGGTGATGCCATCATGACTATATAAAAGGATATCAAAAGATTCCTGATATCTTATTTCCAGGTACTCTTAGAAGCGATACTATAACCTCTGCATTTGAATGGATCTCTATGGGAATTGGGGGGTGGGACTAGATTAAGCTGTAAATTACACGGGAATAGTATGTAACCCATGGTTGGCTAAATGGCTGTAAGTCATCAAGGGTCTGAGGTATCAAACGAGCCTCAAACCATCACTCTGCTGCCAGATATGCAGTAGATATGGATGGATAACTTTAAGGGTTGTTTCTCCTGACAAATTTTCCTATTGAACTCTATGGAAAAATAAGTCAGGAGAAGAAACCCTTCAAGTTATCCATCCATATCTACTGTATTTCTGGCAGCAGAGTGATGGTTTAAGGCTTGTTTGATACGTCAGACCCTTGATGACTTACAGCCATTTAGCCAACCATGTGTTCCACACTGTTCCAGTGTAATTTAAAGCTAAATCTAGTCCCACCCCCCAATTCCCATAGAGATCCATTCAAATGCAGAGGTTATAGTATCGCTTCTAAGAGTACCTGGAAATAAGATATCAGGAGTCTTTTGATATCCTTTTATATAGTCATGATGGCATCACCTGTTTACCTGTGGAATAACTGTTTACCACAGAAGTTGTTTGAGAGAATGGCAAGAATGTGCAAGGCCGTTATCAAGGCAAAGGGTGGCTACTTTGAAGAATCTAAAATATATTACTTTTTTTTATTTGTTTAACACTTTTTTGGTCTTTGCATAATTGAATTTGTGTTATCTCATAGTTTTGATGTCTTTACTATTCCAAAATGTGGAAAACAGTAAAAATAACAGAAAAAAATCTTCTATGAGTAGGTGTGTCCAAACTTTTGACTGGTACTGTATGTTTGCATGTGAAAACAGACATGCATATATTCATGTTAGCAGGGGTAAATACAACACTGGTATAAATGATGAGCAGGAACACAAAATTGCTCCTGCTCATGAAAACATTTCACTAAAACTGTCACAATTTAAACATTGTATTTGCTAAGCTCTGGTTAAAGGCCAGCCAAATAATTTTAGGTGTACACCAATGTTTCCACAGCAAACGCTGATGGGGAGCTATGGCAGGTTAATTAAGATTGCGTCTCCAGAGAAAAATCCCTTTTCATGAGAACCGAACGAGACATTATATTTCAAAAATGTCTGAAGACTAATAAACACAGCTTTGTTCCACTGAAGGTATGCCCATAACACCGTAACAGAGAAGTGCTTGTATGACCTTGTGACCTCATGGTTACGTGAGTGCAGGCATAGAGTATACCAACCGTCAAATATGATTCCAGATGCAATATAAAAGTTCCAGAATGTTCTATAGAGGCACTGGCATCAGCGATTAGGCATCCAATTAAATAATGTGATACATTCTTATTCCGATCACATGTTATTTAGGATCAGGGATATATTTACATGCATTTCTTTATTTCATTTTTATTTTATTTTGTTTACATTTCAGAAATTTTTGAAGAGCAACCTGATACACAACGAATATGTGGAAGGAGAGTGTGCAATGAGCATTGTGTTTAAAACATCACACACAGACAATGTCACTCACTCAGTCACTCACTGGTTTATGTAGGAATGTTGTTTTCCTTTAGTCTTTTTAAAATATTATAAAGAATCTTAGATTATTATAAATTGTAACAGTTTTTTTATAATAATCATAATAACAATAGTAACAATAGTAATAATAATAATATTGTTTGAATGCAATTCTTTTTTTGTTGTTCTTATCGGTTGATATCGATGTTCCAAAAATAGCAATAAAACATATTAAACGTTAATAGTGATTAATGGTCAAATAAAACATTTAAAACTTTAATTGAACTCTCAGACCCAGGTTTTAAATATGATATTATGTCTGTGATGTCACAACAAAACACGGTTAAGTTTGAATCACAATTAAAATGGTGTTTTTTATTTCCATTCCCTCACATGCACAGATTTGAGAGTTCAGCAACCACCTTATATCAACTTGCCAAACTTGAAGAAAACAACTAAAAAGTGTTACTTGTCTAAGATTGTGTTGTCTAAGTCCAGGACAAATGTTGATTGATTATAGGCCATTACTCCATGTATTTCTTTTGGAAACCCAGGCAAATCAAAACCCAATAATGTGAGCCTTTCTAGAGTATGGTCCAGGAGCAGAGGCAGATTTTTTTGGATGTGATTGGCCCTGTGATTATTCCAGTAGACCCCACTGTGGGTAATCAGAGTCATTTGATGAGTGGCAACCAGAGAGGGTTTCAGAAAGGGAGCCTTCCCTCTCTCTGCATCCGGCTTCTCTGGCTTGCCCGTAAAGACGCGGAGCTTTACACTACAGGGCCAGGCCAAGTTTAACTCATCGGTACTAATGCCCTGAAACAAACAGAAACAAATGTGTACCGGCGGGGGTCGGAGTTACGGTTGTGTCTGTCAAAAGACCAGGCCCCGCGAAGCCCTCACAACTGTAATCATCGGGCGGCGAGCGGGGGGAAAAAAGTGAATTGCCATTACCGCGACCCCGTATCAGTATTATTACCGCCATTATTATCATCGTAAACACTATTACAGCACTGCAATAGAGTCGCTGCGTGTGTCCAACGGCAGTCCGGTCCGTTTCAATCCTCCCGAAGTCGGCTGTGCGCCGCTCTCACACGCAGCGAGCTGCAGCACGGGGGTTTTGTGCAAGCGTTCCGCGCGGGCGTGGCGCTCTCCGTCGACGTGAGACACGCCCGCCGCTTTGATCACTGCTCTGGACCCCCCCCCCCCCCAGGGACACACTGAGTATGCACGTGGTGGAGCAGACAGGACAGGGCATACACACTGAGTACGCATGTGGTGGAGCAGACAGGACAGGGCATACACACTGAGTACGCACGTGGTGGAGCAGACAGGACAGGGTATACACACTGAGTACGCACGTGGTGGAGCAGACAGGACAGGGTATACACACTGAGTACGCACGTGGTGGAGCAGACAGGACAGGGTATACACACTGAGTACGCACGTGGTGGAGCAGACAGGACAGGGCATACACACTGAGTACGCACGTGGTGGAGCAGACAGGACAGGGCATACACACTGAGTACGCACGTGGTGGAGCAGACAGGACAGGGCATACACACTGAGTACGCACGTGGTGGAGCAGACAGGACAGGGCATACACACTGAGTACGCATGTGGTGGAGCAGACAGGACAGGGCATACACACTGAGTACGCACGTGGTGGAGCAGACAGGACAGGGTATACACACTGAGTACGCACGTGGTGGAGCAGACAGGACAGGGCATACACACTGAGTACGCACGTGGTGGAGCAGACAGGACAGGGCATACACACTGAGTACGCACGTGGTGGAGCAGACAGGACAGGGCATACACACTGAGTACGCACGTGGTGGAGCAGACAGGACAGGGTATACACACTGAGTACGCACGTGGTGGAGCAGACAGGACAGGGCATACACACTGAGTACGCACGTGGTGGAGCAGACAGGACAGGGTATACACACTGAGTACGCACGTGGTGGAGCAGACAGGACAGGGCATACACACTGAGTACGCACATGGTGGAGCAGACAGGACAGGGCATACACACTGAGTACGCACGTGGTGGAGCAGACAGGACAGGGTATACACACTGAGTACGCACGTGGTGGAGCAGACAGGACAGGGCATACACACTGAGTACGCACGTGGTGGAGCAGACAGGACAGGGCATACACACTGAGTATGCACGTGGTGGAGCAGACAGGACAGGGTATACACACTGAGTACGCACGTGGTGGAGCAGACAGGACAGGGCATACACACTGAGTACGCACATGGTGGAGCAGACAGGACAGGGTATACACACTGAGTACGCACGTGGTGGAGAGGGCCGTCTCTGGGGGTGCAAGAACAAGGCCCAGGGCAGAACAGGGAGTGGGAGGAGGGAGGAGCCGAATGGGAGTGGGGGGGAGGGAGCCGAATCCAGCGACTTTTAAAGGTAAACCGCCACTCACCCAAGTGAAGGGTAGCAGCGAGCACTACATTTTCTCCTGGTACACAATGTCGCTTTACTATAAAATCCTCATTGGACAAGCATGCCACGTTTGCAAAGAGGACAGCCACGGTGATCATCCTCTACACTCCAATAACAGAACAGTGAAGGTACATTTTTGTCATTTAAGGAACAACTTTCCCAAATGTACCCTGAAAGGTACAATAATGTTCTTTGGGTACTATTAAGTACCATTTACAAGCAAAAGAACAAATCAATGATTAAACCCATGGCTAGGGCTGCAATTTAATGCAGGGTACCACCTCAGTGTTTTACCTTTTTACACATTTTTTCATATCTTTTTTTTTCCTGAGAGTGTGCGAGCTGCCTTGCCTGCCTTGCACTGCTCTGTCTGGTTCTCATCCAACCTGCTGATGCTACGTACCAATGCACTAGGAATCCGTTTTCTTGACCTCACCTTGTCACAAACTGTTAACTTTCAGTTCGGCAAATGACAAACATAAACTTGCCAAACTGTTTTCGTGAAGAAAAGAAGAATAAAAAAGCAGCTTGTATTTAACAGAGTCAGAGGTAATGACAGGTGCCGGTTGAGTGAAGGGTGCTGAAACACGCAGGGAAAAGTAAACTTAGTGAGAGAGGCTCGCTACAAGTCTACAGGAGGTATTACTGCGTGAGTCTATATTAAACAGATATAACAGCATGCCACGCCTCACGTGCACTTGTGTTTGTTACCTGGTGCGCTCTGTCTGATTCGTCAGAACTGACAGTGGGAGGCGTGGGCCAAGCTAGATTCCAGAGATTTCCTGCAGATGGCTAACAGGCTAAATCAGTCTGTCCCTCTCATTAACTCAACCAGCTGATTTCACTCATTAGTTCTACCTCCAGGGTGAAGAACTGCGCTACTCAGCAAATTCAGGTGATTGGAACCACAAACTGGGGAGTACTTTTACTTTCTGAACCCGGAACACCTCTGCCCATCATGCATCTGGGTACCAGACATAATGTGAGTCCATTTTAAAGACACAATACATTTCAAAATCAACTCTGATTAAAATAATATATATTATGGTGAATTAGCTTAATGTCACACTGAGATGTTAATGTCAAAAATGAGAAAAATCCAGCCTAAATCTAGTCCCACCCCCCAATTCCCATAGAGATCCATTCAAATGCAGAGACGTTATAGCGGAGGAAGGGAACCCTGGTCCTGGAGAGCTGCAGGGTCTCCTGGTTTTTGTTTTCACCTTAAATACAGCAACTACTTAAGCCAAAGAAACCAGGTGAGGTGAGTTAACTGTGTAATCAACTGCTTTAATTTATCAATTAAGTGGGGAGTAACAACTAAAACCAGCAGACCCTGCGGCTCTCCAGGACCAGGGTTCCCTACCCCTGGGTTATAGTATCGCTTGTAAGAGTACCAGAAAATAAGATATCAAGAGTATTTTGATGTTGTTGTGTCACAGACATCAGGAAGTCATGACATGCAACAAAGGATATACAACCAAATATTAAATAATAACTTTATTAAAGTTTATGTTAATTTGTCCAATTACTTTTGGTTCCCTAAAATGGGGGGGGGGGGGGGCTATGCATAAAAATGGCTACAATTGCTACACTGTTCACCTGATATGGACGTTAAAACCCTGAAATTAATGCTGAAAGTCTGCACTTTAAGCTCATTGTCACTGTTCCATTTAAAATCCAATGTGCTGGAGTACAGAGCCAAAACAAGAAAAATTGTGTCACTGCCCAAATACTTATGGACCTGAATGTATAAATGCAGGGGTGCAATAATTGTGGCACACATGGTTTTATTATTTCTTGTTGAGGGATTTTCTTTCTCATAATAAATTTACTCCAAATAAAGGTTGCATTTTTCTCATTTTTTCAGTGTGAGATAACCCTTTTTACTCATTTTTACCAGGGGTGCCAATAATAGTGGAGGGCATTGTGTGTATAAATATATATATATATACAAACATACATGCATGTATTCTCATTTTTTTTCTAGCAAACGATACACAATGTCAACGTTCATTAAAACATGTTTTTCAAGAATTAGGCCTAAGTTAGTGTCTATGTTATTGGATACTCAGGGGGCTTTCTCGCACCTACGGCAACCCCCGTTAATTCCACTCTCAACTGAGCCTGCAACGTCCCATAATTAGCTTTTCGCTCAGGTGGAAAAGCAAGGCTACGGGCCTCTGTTCATCCGATTTGTTCACGTCGTCTTTGTCTGCGCATGAATTACATCAGCAAACAGAATTAGCATTGGCAAAAATGAGAAATGGCTTTTATTATTCTTTCTTATATGAATGCCTTATCAGAGTCCATTGCCTTCCGTGGTAAGACCATGGTCGTAGCCTGGAATCACAATTGGCATTAGCCGCTGTGCATTTATTGTGTACACCGCACATTGACTGTGATATTGCATTTACCTCTCTATTTCAGCATTTGAATGTTGAACATATTTGAAGGTCATATCATAATTGTGGGGGGAAGGAAGACATTACCTGCCTAGCCAGTGTTTATGATTATGACTGTGAGGAATTCATTTTAACCGTTTGTCTTCATAGTTGTACAATCGAGATGCTGATAACGAGCCAGATTACCCAGGTATTAGAGCCACTTAATTTTTTTGCCTCACGAGTACTTTTTTCAAATAGAAAAATCACACAAATTATCTCACCAAACCTGACAACAGGCTAGGAGAACACCACTGTTTGTATGAGGTCATGTTCGCCAATCAAATACCGGCATGATGCACGCGACAACCTGGTGCCACATGAGATGTTTGCTGTCACAGATAAAAGTAATGTTTTTGGTGCCTTAGAAATACATGGCATAATACCTTAAGAACCATGTCACTCCCC
>CM056386.1:42578903-42593346 GCA_029718625.1 Synaphobranchus kaupii | reverse complement strand
ATACAGTTGAAGTCAGAAGTTTACATACACTTAGGTTGAAGTCATTAAAACATTTTTTTAACCACTCCACCGATTTCATGTTAGCAAACTATAATGTTGGCAAGTCAGTTAGGACATCTACTTTGTGCATGACACAAGTCATTTTTCCAACAATTGTTTACAGACAGATTATTTCACTTGTAATTGACTATATCACAATTCCAGTGGGTCAGAAGTTTACATACACTAAGTTGACTGTGCCTTTAAATTTTTTAATATTTGGTCACATATCCTTTGCATGCCATGACTTCCTGATGTCTGTGACCAAACAACATCAAAAGACTCTTGATATCTTATTTCCTGGTACTCTTACAAGCGATACTATAATGTCTCTGCATTTGAATGGATCGCTATGGGAATTGGGGGGTGGGACTAGATTTAGCTGTAAATTACACTGGAACAGTATGGAACACATGGTTCGCTAAATGGCTTTAAGTCATCAAGGGTCTGAGGTATCAAACAAGCCTAGAGATCCATTCAAATGCGGAGACGTTATAGTATCGCTTGTAAGAGTACCAGAAAATAAGATATTAAGTGTCTTTTGATGTTGTTAGGACAGATACATCAGGAAGTCCTGGCATGCAAATGATATGTGACCAAATATAAAAAAATTTAAAAGCAGTTAACTTCTGACCGACTGGAATTGTGATATAGCGAATTAAAAGTGAAATAATCTGTCTGTAAACAATTGTTGGAAAAAATTACTTGTGTCATTGCCAACACTAGTTTTCTAACATGAAATCTGTGGAGTGGGTAAAAATGAGTTTTAACCCTTGTGTGGTGTTCGTGTTTTTGTTACTCACCCAGTGTTCGCGGGTCTGGTGGACCCACAACATTATTGGGTTTTTAAAACAATAAAGCCATAACAATTTACGTAAAAATAGTTCACAAATATATTGACTTTATCTCAATTACAAGCAATATAGACAGCATATATGGTTAATATTGACCATTTACCTCTGCTAGATCACATTTATCATAAAAGTGATATTTGTTTTTTGTGATAAAATGTGATTTTTGTGTTCTTTTACATGTTCATCACAGAAAATGAGCCAAGGCCAATGAGTCTCAGGTTGAAAAAATTATGAATTGTATCATTTTTCTTTGAGTAAACATTGAATACGGGTCCCACAGACCCGAATACCACACAAGGGTTAATGACTTCAACCTAAGTGTATGTAAACTTCTGACTGTATATATAAACCGTCTACCAAGCTGTAAGCACTGTTTCTGAGCGTGGGATTCTGGGATTTTGTGTTTACGCACTGCATGGTTTACCGCAGAAGGACAGTGGCTAGCTGCTTCCTGGGTTAACCACACTTCACCCAAAGGAAAGCAATGCAGAACCTGAGTGGTTTCTACGGGCCAGGATTGTGGTACAGGAAATCATTTACTCTATAAGTGAATTTAAAACGTGCTCCCTCCCTGCGTCAAGCGCAGTTAGGCCTTAGCACTGCCCAGGGAAGGGGATTTTTATTTTTTATTTGGCACCATCTTACATAAGCACCTCCTCTGGTTGATTGGGCACCTTTCCAGTCCATGGCAGCTGCATCAGATGTGCAGATGGGTAAGGAACTGGGCCTGCTACCTGAAGGTTGTAGGTTCAAATCCCAGGTAAGACACTGTACCCTTGGGCAAGGTACTTAACCTAAATCGCTTCAGTATATATCCAGCCATATGACTGGATGTTATAAAAAAACAAAAACAACAAAGTTGTGTCTGTCACTCTGGATAAGATAAAATAACCAGGACAGAGGCGTGTGCTTTTTGGCGAGTGTCTGTGTTAATGTGCGACCGAATATGGGGGGGGGTCAGTTACATTTAAATTCAGTCATTTCAGGAAATCCATTGAAATTCAAGTGGTGAATTAAAAAATAACAGAAAAAAAACTGTGACTTGGACCACCAGATTCGTCCTAAGAACAACTAATGTGCATCATGTGATGAATATCTGTTACACAATATGCTGCAACACCCTGCATCTGTTTGGTGACCCCCAAAAGGCCACTGTTTCTTTCCATTCTGTGCAGTTTTGGATATGAGATAATCAGGCCATTGTGTGCTTCTGAAGCGTCTGTGTGCATCATACTGTTATAAACTGTAATGGACTGCATCTACAAACACCCCCCCCCCCCTCTTCCCCTCCACTCTAGGATGGTCCTTGGCTCGCCTATAATTGGTTGTGGGGCCGCAACTGGGAGAGATAAATTATTATGGGGGACTTTAGGTGTGGTTTTGTTTTGGAGGGGAAGCTAGCATGACGGGCCAGGGTAGTTCAAACGTGAAAAAATGCAGTCGTAACTTGACATCAGCCGTAAATCGTTCGCAGGGTAACACAAGATCCGTGTAGCAAAATAACATTTTAACAACTTCCTAAGGTCACAGCGCTGAGTATTCTCAGAATTCTATGAACATTCTAGAACTCACTGCCTCTTCCCTAATGGTCCTGTCTTCTGTGTGCAGTCCAAGGGAGGAGGGTGGAGCGGTGGTGGATTGGTCCAGGTACTTCTGTCTGCGCTACATAAGGTTCTCATGAAAATGTTATATGGTGATGATGATAATTATCATTTTAGATTTGTACAATTTTGTGTGTGTGTGTGTATGTGTGTGTGTGCACGCGCGCGCGGTGTGTGTGTGTGTGTGTGTGGTGTGTGGAAAAGCTTTGGGAAGCTGAAATACAAAGCAGGAAAACAGGGATGGAAATTGTGTCTTAATTTCAACTACCAAGACATCTTCCCTTTTATGCAGCAGAGAAGTTAGACAATTACTATTTAATAAATACAAATATATGCAGGTAAAGGACCGGCTCTATTCAGACTGGTATATAGGACGTGCACATGTCTCTGCTTTCATGTACACATCCCAAGAGCTGTACCTGACTACAGCACACCTGTATGAGCCGGTGTTCAAAGGGCACATAACAATAGAATGGGCTGCACAAAGGCTATGATCTCTCTCTCACACACACACACACACACACACACACACATACTGCCTTCCTTGACCCCTCTGTGGTGCTGTTGTAAGAACAATAAACATGTGGACGAAAACTGAATGATCCAATGAAAGCAACTGTGAAGAGTTATTATTATTATTTTTTTCAAAGCATTGTCTCATGTTTGCGCGCTTCACTCGACTGAATGTGTGAACCCCATTCCAGACTCGCTGGCTCGGGACGTACCCCTCGCTCACACACACACACACACACACACACACACATACACACACACGCATTACATCATTTCCTTCTGGCCTGCTCGCTGCTCCGGGCGACAGCCCAACACGTTTGAAGCGCGCAGGGTTTTCGTACATTTGACAGGTCAATTATGTGTCAGTCAGCTAGTCCCGCTGTCTACAGCTAAGGAACGGAAAGCGTGTAAATTAAATCAAACCGCGTATGAGAGGCGTCAAAGGGTTTGATCACGCCTGTGGCAGGGGATGGTCCAATTTCAAATATTTATTTTTATATCTCTATATCTTAATTTATCAACGTCTTATCCGTATTTTAACATCACTCAGTCCCCTTGACATTCTGTGCTCTGCTACCCTGCCATTCAGCACACAGACACACAGTGGGAAATTAACTCTGACAGAGCACATCATTACACTGATAGAGTATATTTGAACCAGAGGTGACTCACACAAACTCTTGTTACTGAATTTAATAACACTGACAATTTTAATGCGTAGGTTCAGTGTACTGGATGGAGGTGACTGGGTGAGGTGCAAGCAGAGGGGGATTTTTGTCATTTTGGGCCCTGCTTCAGATTTCACTTCTGGGCATGGGGTCTACCCTAAAGCCTTAGCTTCCAGATGGGGCGCTAGCTCACTGTCTGTGTGTATCTCTATTATACTCTATTCTTACACTCCAGGAAAGGTGAGAAAGGGATATGAGACAAAAGCTGAGAATATTCAGTGAGCCGGTCCATGTTGTGGCTTCGTGATTTAACTAGCTTTACTGCTTGGCGGCTTCGTGATTTAACTAGCTTAACTGCTTGATAAACAACACAGACTCCATTTTGTCACGTTTAACCAAACTCCAGTCACTTTACCTTTTTTTTTAGCCAGGCATTAGTAGTCAATAGTAGAGTTCCACAGCAGGAGTAGATGATCCCTGATCTAGGCACAATGGATGACCATAACAATATACTCCAGTCCACACACAAAAATTAGCATGTTCGAGTCCCACAGATGGGCAGTCCCTCTAAGCATTTATATAATTCATGTTTACAGTGAGCACTCAAATTACAAGCAAATCATCAATCGTAACACCCTACTGATTTCCAAACAGGGAAACAGAATTTACTACTTTTCAGAGAGAAAGAGAGAGAGTGAGTAAGAGAGAGAGAGAGAGAGAGAGAAAAAGAGAGAAAAAATAAATAAAAGAGTCATCTAAAAACCTTTCTAAGAAACACATGCACGTCTAAAATGTAATCTGAGTATATAATTCACCTGAACATTTGAACCCCAACAGTATGACAATGAATCAGAGTAAGAACAAGAGTTACTATTTTTGTAGGTCTGTTTTATAACTCCCTATATGTTGGGTCCATTGAAACTGAAACAGGTGAAGTCCACGTGTTGGTTATATCATCTAGAAAGGAGAGCCGAATATTCATCACATCGTTTTGAATGCGGACGCTGCGATTTTACAAGAACGTCCATTTCAACTGGGTTGGAGGAGGAAAGATCAAGGGAGCACACTGGCAGCAGATTTTATCTAAGGTGATTTCAAACTCCTTTCACAGTGTGATTTATCTTACTGGGGGGTGATGGATCAGCTTTTTGTTCATTGTTTAGTTCTGGGTGCCCTGTTTAACCAGAGAGATGATTTTATCGTTTGCAGCCTTGACAGGTCCTGTCAGGACTTGAAAGTGGCTGTGAAGTGGACAAAGCTGGTGAACTCGGATTGCCCTTTTCCCTGTAAGGACCTGAGCAATTACACATTCCTTGCTGTCGAACGGCAGGGCTGGGGTGCAAATCATTTCTATCCCATGTCGGTTCCTTTGAAATTCGGTTCGTGAAGTGGAAAAATTCCTTGTGGAACATTTTTGGAATTTTTTTTTTTCCATTCATGGACTGAATTTTTTAGATTCACTTCCTGAATTGGGTGAATTGAATTTTTGGAAATGGAATGGACCCCCTACCCTTAGTTAGAGGGTGATAAGATCAACCAAAGTCAGCAGGACAAAAAAACTCCAGTCAAAGAAAACGATGAGTGCAAACGCTGGGGTTAGAATAAAGACGAGGAGGAGGAGGAAGAAAAGGTGATGCTGAAGAGGTAACGTATGGCCCGATAGGCTGTCTGTGGCGTCCCTTTTTGGGAGATAATGGCCTAGATGGGCCTTTCGGATGGAGCGGTCAGGTCCAATTTGCCGAGGGGACCGCAGAGAACGTCAAGCGGATGAGGTTGACTGCCGCCACATCAGGGGGAATTAGGAAGGGGTGGGGGGTCAGCAAAGAGGCTTCCTTGTTTTACCCCAGTGGCCTGATTGAGGGGGGTCAAAGGTCAAGTGCTGTGGGAATCTCCGGTTTTCCACAGGGAGTGTAGGGTAATGGAATGGTAGATTCGGGTCAAACGGAGCAATTTCGGAAAAACCGCGGGATAAGAACCAGGGGCAGGCGAGGTTGAAGAGGGGGGGTGATTTGTGTTTTAAATTGCCCCAATTGTATGAGGGGAAAAAAGAAAAACTTCTAAATCAATACAAATAATTTTCTAATCTTCATGCCCGGACTCCGAAATCTCAGTTTCCTCTGTGTTTAACATTTAGCACAGAAATAAATGTCTCTTCTTCCTTATCAGCAGTCACAGAGTTGTAACACAACTGAGCGAAATGTCAGAGTTGCTGTGTAATATCAGTCGCTGATTAGAGATAAGTAGCTGCATTTGCACAAAGCCTAGCGTGTGTGTGTTGCATGTATGTATGTGTGTGTGTGTGTGTATGTGTGTGTGTGTGTGTGTGTGTATGCATATGTATGTGTGTGTGTGTGTGTGTGTGTGTGTATATGCGTGTTTGTGTGTGTATGTATGTATGTGTGTGTATGTATATATGTGTGTGTGTGTGTGTGTGTGTAATATCAGTCGCTGATTAGAGATAAGTAGCTGCATTTGCACAAAGCCTAGCGTGTGTGTGTTTGCATGTATGTATGTGTGTGTGTGTGTGTATGTGTGTGTGTGTGTGTGTATGCATATGTATGTGTGTGTGTGTGTGTGTGTGTGTGTGTATATGCGTGTTTGTGTGTGTATGTATGTATGTGTGTGTATGTATATATGTGTGTGTGTGTGTGTGTGTGTATGTGCATATGTATGTGTATATGTGTGCGTGGTATAAGTGCTTATCAGAAACAGTGGTTATTACATAAACCAGGTTTGTGCTCTTCTTTTGTGTACAGGGGAGACTTAATTTGGGGGTTTGGAGTTGGGGTGAGGGGGGGGGGGGGGGGTCGGTGACCTCAGACAGGGGGAGTGTAGGCTTCACTCCCGTCCCGGAGATGTCTGTGATGGGACAGCCGTCTGTTCGGGGTCTGCGTTTTCCTCACCTCTCAACTGTCACCCTGTCACCTGGAGTGACGGGGGATCCCCCTCCCGTGGTCCGTGTCTGGCGGAAAGGGTGACAGGCGTCGAGGCTCGGGGTACCCCCCCCCCCAACCCCTCGCACCACGGAGGGGCCTCTGATCGTGTCACCACGTCCGTCACCTTGACTGACATCCCCTCCGGATGTGGGACGTGCCCGCTGAGCTGTATCTCTGAGGTCCGCTGTTTTTAGATCGGCCCGCCGACACCCCTACACTGCTATAGGGCACCCCCCCGGTCTTGAGACGCACGGCCTTTAAACCCCTCGTGCTCGTGCTAGATTTTTCTGTAGATGAGCGGATCGCAGTACCAATGAGAATGTCTCTCTTTCACAATTTACCAATGAGAATGCCTCTCATAATCTACCACTGAGAATGTCTCTATTTCATAATCCATCTATCAGAAATACCTCTATTTCATAAAAACCAGGTTCAAAATCTTGAACCTGTTTTTGGATGCTATGCAAATCAGGTGCATTTACAGTGCCCTCCACTATTATTGGCACCCCTGGTAAAGATGAGTAAAAACGGTTATAACAAATTCATCGTTTGGTGAATTAGCTTAATCTCACACTGAAAAAAATGAGAAAAATCCAACCTTTAATTGAAGTAGATTTATTGTGAGAAGAAAACTCTCATCAAGAAATAATTATTTTTAACAAAACCACGTGTACCACAATTATTGGCACCCCTACATTTGCATATGGAATAAAGTAAAATCCCACCCCCAAATTCCATAAAGATCCATTCAAATGCAGAGACGTCAAAGTATCGCTTGTAAGAGTACCAGAAAATAAGATATAATTAAAGAGTCTTTTGTTGGGTCACAGACATCAGGAAGTCATGGCATGCAAAGGGTATGCGACCAAATATTAAAAATGATTACTTTATTCTATATATACAGTAAATGCCGGTGTGCCAATAATTGTGGCACACATGGTTTTGTTAAAAATAATTATTTCTTAATGAGGGGATTTTTTTTTTCTCATAAAAAATTTACTTTAATTAAAGGTTTGATTTTACTTTAATTTTTTCAGTGTGAGATTAAGCTAATTCACCAAACGCTGAATTTGTTATAACCCTTTTTACTCATCTTTACCAGGGGTGCCAATAATAGTGGAGGGCACTGTAAGTGGAAAAAAAGGTCTCGGCTGCTGATAGGCGATCTTTTCAGAAAGTGGCGAGTTTGTTGGATGACAAGCAGGTTGTGGATCACGACCAGTTTAAGTTTTACTGGTGCTCTGGCCCCCTAGGTCACCACTATCTCTAGCCCCTTAAATTTGCTTATTTTACTTAACCTTTATTTTACCAGGACGTCCTGTTGAGATAAGAAATCTCGTTTCCAAGGGAGACCTGGCTGAAAGACACGGCTCAGAGATATGACACAGGTAACAATATTGCGATTTGTATTCCGTAACCGTCCCCGTTTATGCTTCCCCTGCTTTCAATTTATGATTATCATTTTATTTACGATGTGTCTGCGTGTCAAATGTGCAAACCCCCCCCCCCCCCCTTCCCACCCAACCGCAGTTAACCGTAATGAAAGTGGAGATACGAAGCCTGGTCGACCCCCCCAAACCCCCAATCTTGGTGCTCCATGATGATGTACCCTCAGGCAATACCAACACAATCAGAGCTCCAATACAGGACGTCTCCTCGGGATGACCAATGGCACCTGGGGGACGCTCTGACCGCCGCTTTGATCCACCACCCCCCCCATAATGGAGTAAGGGGGGGAGTCTCTGCTGGGCCTGATTCTGGTCTGCAGCTAGGGGAGGCGGGGGCGGGGGGGGGGGGGGGGGTCATATATAAACTGAGGGCCATTAGCCAGGTCTGAGATATCGGCACCAATATTTATCCCACAGACATCAAGAGGAACCCATTACCCTGTCATCTGCCCCCAACCCCGCCCCGCTGGGCTACAGATCTTCCTCAGCACGTCACCGGGGGGGGGGGGGGGGGGGGGGGGGGGGGGTGTAAGGACATAAGCACAGGCTTCTTGGGACATTAAAAACAGGGCCTTCACAGGCCTTTTCAATCGATTAAATTTGAAATGTTTAATAAACAGTATGTAGGTCTATTAATTATATTAAATGTATCTTATATGCTTCGTAAAATGTTTATATTATTCAAGTTTCTTGCTACTAAATGTACATTTCATCCAAGAGTCCCGTATGGAAATAGTCACAGTATAGAAATCTATATGCTTGTTTGGATTTCAGCATATTTTGACATTTATGCTACTTCTGTTTGAAGGTAAATGAAAAAAAAAATTGCACTATTTTCAAGTAATTAAATGATAAAAATTTCATTATTCTTCAATGTAAGGGAAAAAATGCAAGATATCTTAAATGTTATCTTTAAAAGTAATAATTGACCATCATAGTCATCATACGAGGCCTCAAGACCTAATAGTGACATCGTCACTATTAATTAGTAATTACAAAAGCTGCAATTGATAAGGTAATCACCCCAACCAGTGCGCAAGGGACGAGGGTGGAGTTTGTTTGAGGAGGGTGAGGGGAGGGGGGGGGTGGCAGTGTTTGAGGTGACAGATATGGTAAAAGATGTGCGCTAATCTGACAGCATCAGTGTGGGAAATGGAGGAAACGTATTAAAGCGGAGGGGAACAGACAGAGAGGGGGCAAGATAAGGATCTTGACTTGATGCAGACAATTAGCGCCTGTTTGCCCTGCGCTATAGAGCTGATAGATCAAAAGTCCGCGGAAGACTCCGGAGACTGTCTCTGATTGAAGCAGCTACGAGACTCGAAGTTCTAAAGAAACTCCCCCCACGCGCGCACACACACACACACACACACACACACACACACACACACACACACACACCTCCCCATATGCCCCCCAAGTGCCCCCAACCTGAAGCAGCTCTCTGTCTGCTCCTGTGTTTCAGGGGATGCCTTTTTGTGTGTGTGCGTGTGTGTGCGTGCCACATTAATGTGTGTGTTTGTGTGTGTACCGCATGAATGTGTGTGTGTGTGTGTGTCTGTGCATGCATGTGTGTGTATGTGTGCGTATGTTTATATATGAATATATTTGTATGTGTGCCCATTATAAAAGTGTGCATGTGTGTACTGTATGAGTGTGTTTGTGGATGTGTCTCTAGGTGTGTGTGTGTGTGTGTGTGTGTGAGAGAGTGTCCATGCATGTGTGTATATGAATATACTGTATGTCAATGTGTGTTTTGTTCTTTAAGTATGTATATGTGTATTGTATGAATGTATGTGCAGGTGTGTTTCTGTGTATGTAGGTGAGCTTGTGTTTTATAGTACAGCATGTGTCTGTGTGTTGGTGGGTGTGCATGGCTGTGTACCATATGAGTGTGCATATTAGTTTTGTATTGTAAGAATGTGTGTGTGTGTGTGTGTGTGTGTATGCATGTTCATTAGAGTGTTCGCGTTTCCTGTAAGTGTATGTACAGTATGTGCATGTGTGTGTGTGTGTGTGTGTGTGTGTGTGTTTGTGTGCGTGCGTGTGTCGGTGCATGTGTGCATCTATGCATATATGTTTAACTGTACCGTCTGTAATGGGGAATCTCGCAGCAGGAATCAGACAGGCAGGGCCACACAAAGGGGTTCTGGGGGTCACTGGTGTTATCTGTGTAATTGGGGCCCTGCAGGAGGGGCCCAACGTAGATAAACACACCGACACTGGGGGCCGGGGGGGGGGGGGGGCTTATCTCCAGGCAGCACGCTCCCAGGGGCTCGATTATGCCCCCCCAAAAAAAGCACTTTTACATATTCTTAACAGGCTGAGATTGCCTTTCCTCTCCCACAGCAAGGCAAGTCAGCATGCTGGCTCCCGCACGCAGACGGATCCCAATATTAGCACAGTTTTATTCATGGCCCCAATGGGCTGTGCTTCTGAGGAGGGGATGGGAGAGGTGGGGTGGGGGGGTATGTTACAGTATGCTGTGCTTCTGAGGAGGGGATGGGAGAGGTGGGGGTGGGGGGGTATGTTACAGTATGCTGTGCTTCTGAGGAGGGGATGGGAGAGGTGGGGTGGGGGGGGTATGTTGCAGTATGCTGTGGTTCTGAGGAGGGGATGGGAGAGGCGGGGTGGGGGGGGTATGTTACAGTATTTGTCTTGGGGGAAGGGGTAATAATGCAGTTGATAGCCTGGGATGCCAGAAATCCAAGGACGACATGGGAAACCCCCGCCGTATGGTAACTGTTGCCGGAGTGCTAAATCTCCACCCACCACCCCCTCCCCCACCTTGTGCGACCCTTGCCTGGATCTGATTGGCACGATGATGAGGGACATTATTACAGGTGGAAATTGAATGCCCCCCCCCCCCCGCTGCGCGACAATTCCAGCCCGCCTGTGGTCCCGCTCCCGCTGCCCGCTGCCCGCACCACCGACGGGCTGGAATTGTGATGTGTTCCGGTTCCGGAATCATGACACCGTGCTCCCCCCAGTGTTCCGACTCTGAGCCCAGTGGGGGGTTTGTAGGCCAGTATGCAGGGCCGTTTCCGAGCCAAGTTATTTCAGTATAGCGCCGAATCATTTATCATAATGGAAGCGATATGGTGGCAGTGAGGTAAGATTAGATATTGTCTGAAAGAGGCCCTGAAGATGTTCTGATGAAAAATGGACTGCGGTACTCACCTTAACATCCTCTTTTCTTTTCTTTTTTTTTTTTATGAACTCCCAAAAAGTATTGCGCGTCAAATGTAATGAAGTCCATATTCAAAAAGTAGGCCATGGAAAAATTGAATGGAATTTTTTTTTTTTTTTTTTTAAAGTGATATCTCGTTGAATATTTGGAAGCAGGGGACCAGACACACTGTACTTGCTGAGAGAAATGTAATTGTCTGAGTGATTCATTTGATCAGCTACAGCGCTGTCATAACGGATGAGTGCATTAAGCCATTCCTTACCAGTAATAAAGCACCAAATTCAGACTCTCGGCATGATGAGACTAAAGTCATTGCCTTGAATGACTTTTGCCAGATTGAAGCCATGTAAATCTGTAACCCTTCTGCTGGCTGGGGGCGACTGGGGCAAGGCGTGGTTAGCTCTTGGATCCTGTAGCATTACTGAAGCTGAGTGGGGCAAGGCGTGGTTAGCTCTTGGATCCTGTAGCATTGCTGAAGCTGATTGGGGAAAGGAGGTTAGCTCTTGAATCCTGTAGCATTACTGAAGCTGAGTGGGGAAAGGCGGGTTAGCTCTCGAATCCTGTAGCATTGCTGAAGCTGATTGGGGAAAGGCGGTTAGCTCTTGGATCCTGTAGCATTACTGAAGCTGAGTGGGGAAAGGCGGGTTAGCTCTTTGATTCTGCAGCATTGTTAAAGCTGAGTGGGGCAAGGCGTGTTTAGCTCTTGGATCTGCTGCCATTGCTGAGCTTAATGAGGCAAGGTGCGGTTAGCATTGGAAGGGAGCGTGGGCCTTCCTCTGGCATCTAGGCCAAACTCCAAAACCTGCATCTCCAGCAATCCGCCCATCCGACAATCCCTCAGTTTAATTGGCTGAATATGTCCCTTCTTACTCAGCTCGTCTCAGGTGATGCTTGATGAGCACTCCGGAAAGAAAATCCAAAAATGGCTGCCATGCGTCACACAGGTAGGCGCTAACTGCTAGGTGGATGAGATGAGTCACTACTTCCTTTTATAGAAAGTGTATTAGATTCAGTTGCAGCCAAAGGTTTAATAGAGCAATATAAAATTAAATTTATTATGAGTCACAGCTAAGATTTATCCCCTATGCTACAGTGCTAATCACGCTGTATGACTGTAGCTTTTCCAATCCCATGCCCTCAAGGTGCTTTATACACATTCTGTGTTTGAGATCTCAGTAACATCCAGCAGTCTTTGCTGATTTGGCTCCAAAACTGGGAAGTGCAGCTCGCTTCATGTGAACGGTATCAATGCTTCACAGTGCTTCCTTTTGAAGGATGAAATGTGTTTAAATCCCCCAAAACTTTTAAAATGTATATTTTTCAGGGCAGGATTCAGAGATTTCCCTTTTTCCTGCAGCCAGAAATAAACATAAAATAAATTTTAGATTAATAAAACAGATTTATGTTTTGCAGTGCTCAGGTCAGAGTGTGTGTGTGTGGTGTGTGTGTGTGTGTGTGTGTGTGTGTGTTTGTGTGTGTGTGTGTGTGTGTGTGTGTGTGTGTGTGTGTGTGTGTGTGTGAGTGTGTGTGTGTGTGTGTGTGTGTGGTGTGTGAGTGTGTGTGTGTGTGTGTGTGTGTGTGTGTTGTGAGTGTGTGTGTGTGTGTGTGTGTGTGGTGTGTGTGTGTGTGTGTGTGTGTGTGTGTGTGTGTGTGTGTTTGTTTTTTAAAAGGCAGAGCAGCTGAGGTGAACAGAGGTCTCTCTTTCGAGGGAGATTCCATTGGGATTTGACCTGTCGCCCCCCCGGTCAGGGGGCCGCGGGTCGGATCGTAAAAAGCGCGCAGGCAGCAGCGATCATAACGTTTGTCGTCTCTGTAGCCGCGGCGACACCCCCTCTCGTCTGGGGTCGGGTTGCGGCGCCACACGTGCTCGCCAGGTGCGGCGTTTCGTCGGGGCCTGGACCTGACGACGACGCGAGTCGGGGGGCGGGGGGGGGGGGGTGACCCGCGCTGCCCTGGGCCGGCAGAGGGGGAAGTGGAGGGAGGGGGGGGGGGGTGACGGATCGCGTGTGATTGCCCGGGCGGGAGCAAGGATTGATGGGGAGGGGAAGCAGGGTCGCGGTGACCCCGGCGCAGGTGAGCCGGACTCGGGCCACGCCCTCTCGGTGGACCCCGGCGCACGGACACCAGATGCTCTGCACATCAAAAGCCCTCGAACCCCAACCCAGGGGGGGGTCGGTCATGCGAGACGGCTGTTGACTTCTGATGCTTTGTGTCTGGGGGGGGGGGTTGCGCGGTCATCCGCCGGGTAGTAATACGATCCCCCGTTTTTTCTAAGCGTTTAAGCCGCGGAGCAATAGCCACTAAAGTGCCGGCTGTCACTGACGGACGAGATCAGGCGGGAGAGAACAAATAGTCCCGCCCACAACCGTGACCACCCCCCCCCCCTGCCCTGACCAACCCCGTCAGAGAGGATGCACTTAAACCGGCCAGGGGGGTGGGGGCGCTAGCAGGCCGGCGGTGCAGGGGGGCCCGAGAGTAGGAATTCACTGCTGGACTCCCCTGGCCTACAGAAGGTTCCGGAGTTAATCATGCCTGGCCCCAGTTAATCATATGGGGGTACTGTTTAGGCGGCCCCCCTTTGAACTGTCTTTACCTGATAGGACTGGCAGCCTTTGGGTCTCCCTCCCGTAACCTCTGGGACAATTACGAGAGCATTACCGCCCTTAAGCTGCCTCGCCCGTGTTCTCCTTACCGCTGATCTACTGGAAAATGTGCTGTACAGGTGCATTGTGGGATAGGGCTGGTGTTGGGCTCTCTGCTCTCTCCACAGCAAGATGGTTCCTAATGGTGAAAACAATGGTAACCATCTGGGGGTCCTGTTTGAGTGACACTCTGTGGGCCTCGTGTATAAAAGGTGTGTCCGCACAAAACTAGCACATGGTAGTTTCCCCGCCATCGGACTCTCCGATTCTCAGTCTCAAAAATGTGGGTAAGCATACGCTGTGTAAATATGCGTATGTTTTGACGTCAAAAAAATTAATTCCAAATCTGTGCGGAAAGTGGCGTACACATCTTTTTTTGTACATATGCACCATTTATACATGAGGCCGTGTGTGTGTGTGTGTGTGTGTATACAGTATGTATTTACATGCCTGAATTTCTCCAGTGATTTGCATTGGTGTGTGTGGTGTGTGTGTGTGTGTGTGTGTTTGTGTGTGTATGTATTTCAATGCCTGAATTGCGTTGGGTGTGTG
>CM056386.1:42353903-42576403 GCA_029718625.1 Synaphobranchus kaupii | reverse complement strand
TTGGGCACAGTGACACAGAAGACATTTGGCAGAAGTGTTGGGATTTAAAGTAATTCATCCTCCGCGGAAAGATCCAGATTTTGGCAGGAGGCTGCGCTGCGCGCGCGTTCCTTTGCGTAGGTGAAAATCATATTTCGCTTTTTCTTTTCTCCTTGGTTTTATTCCAGTGCAGATCCAAATTTTGTCAAACAAAACAAGATTAGTCGCAATGAATTACGGTTTTAATGGCAACGACTCAATGAAACGGATCAGGATGACAACGAACCGACCAAGCTGAATTTCTCTTAAGTGAGACATTCCCAGCCTGAACTGAAGCTGGTTAGGGATTTGTTTTTTCCTGAAGAAAAAAAAACGATGAAAGCTTAATTTCCATGTGGAATATGGAGTACTAAGTGTCATTTTGGGAGGAGGAGTAACAGACCATGCAGTGGTGCACGTTTCCCGGGGAATTTAAGCAACGGTCTTTCCCCTGTGTCGGCTGTTTCTCTGGCCACCGAATAGTCCATCATTAAGGCCAGACATTCCAGAGAGAGAGATATTGTCTCTGCGCCCGCTCTTACCAGAGAGGCAGTAGCAGTGGGCGGCGTTTGCGTAGCGATTCCGTTTTCGTTGCCATCGTCTCGGCCACTGTGGTGTTGTTTTTTTTTGGGCCTCTTACCAGGCAGAAAACGAAGGCAGGGGTCCCCCCCCCCCCCCCCCCCCCCCCACCACCCCCACCCCCCGGTGCTGCTTCCTAAAGCTCATCTCCATTCTCTCATAAACCCCCTTATCCCCCCTGTCCCCGTTCAGAACGACCGCCGGCGCTCTTCTGCCTGTCAGGCTAGCCTAAGGGGATGAATGGCCCCAGTGCCCTTTCAGGAGTCCGTGCCTTCAGTGCTGTGGCGACGAGCTGCTAGCCCTGGCAAGGGAGGCTAGATGTGGGGGTGGGGTTAGAGCGAGGCTAGCTAGAACCGACCAGAGAGAAGCACTGACACCACCAAGATTGACATTGCTGTCAGCCTTACTGCATTTTCGGGGTGCAGAGGGGAATGGATGGGGCGAATGGGGGGGGTCACAGAGTTTATATGGACTCCAGCCAGTAGTGCGTATGATCTGAGAATAAAAAATTGAGAGAGAGAAACTGTCTCAAACTGTATATAGACTGTACACTGTCAGCAATTTCCCCCCAGAGTCCTGATATGGGGAACCAGACGAGACAAGCTTCATTAAAGTCCAAACATAAAGTCCCCTTTTCACAGGGGGATCGAAGACAACATGGGCGTACTTTAACCTCCACACTTCTGATTTACCTGGCTAAAAAAACAAAACAACTGTTAAAGGTTAACTTTAATATTACTGCATGTTCTTAATGCATCTGCTCAAATTTAAGTCGTCCACATACAACAACATACTTATGGAGAATTTACAGGGCAGGATACCATATGAGTCAGCCCATAGGTCTAGACAAGGACGAGACAATATGCTTCCAATTGTAATTGAATTAAATTAAATTTTTTGTGTGTAAAGGCAGAGTTTTCCCGTAATCACGCTGTAAACAAGAGCGGGTTAATGAGACTCATCAGTGGTGGGTTTTTTTTGCCAGATAACACGTCGGTGATTCAGTCTGCTTCCCGTTTCGTCGTCCGCCTCAGGCTTTCTGGGCGAAAAACCACAATCCTGCCAGAGTATCTGTAGCCTAAAAGTGAACCTGTGTAAAAAATACACAAAGCCACACTGTTCCTTTTTTATTTTTTAAAGATAAGCGGTTGTACATGGCTTCTGAATACTGAAATCTGTAGTCGCAAATCCATTTAGTCGCAAGGGGCCCATTACCCAGAAATGTCTGGGGTCTGCAGTGGCACAATTGTTCTTGCCCCCACCCGTTGTAGGGTGAGTTTACACCAGTTAGGCTAACTGGCGATATCCTTGCATACATAAGTTCCTGTAAAATGCATGCCGGGGGCTTGTGCTGTATTTATACTGTATTTATTCACCTATTATTCATCTGTCTATTACCTTTATTTACCCAGGAGGATTCATGAGATTAAAAATCTCTTTTACAAGTGACCTGGCCAAAGCAGGCAGCAGCAGATACAGTATTAGACATACAACATATGGCAAAATACAAGGCATCAAAACCATGGGAATTGTAGGATAAATATAGGCCACTCCACTGATTATTGGTGCCAGCTCTCTTCCCGTAGGGTGTGAAATAGTCAGCGACTCCCAGGCGAGCACGTTGGAGGGGGTGGCTTCCTGAGCCGACCCTCCCGCTGGTGTGGGGGACACAGCAGCGACTCACGAGGCACAATTGGCAATCCCGAATTTGGGAGGAAAAAAAGCACGGGGGTGTATTGCTAACGATACGCAATTATATAACGGTGTCACAGTACGTCAGGGTCGGTGGGGCTGTGACATTCCCACGTCGACTGCGAACAACGCCGCCATTTAGAGGTCGCCGTAAAACCGTGCGATCCGTGCCGCGTCCGGTCACCTTTTCTTTTTTTTTCCCCCCGTCGTTGTTAAGAAAGCGAGTCTTTCACATTTTAATGAGTCCCTTAGCAAGGTGATGAAAGCTAATATTACAGCGCTGCTCCGGTAGGCCTGCTTTAAACCCGGGCCTGTAAAACACACTTTTCTTAATCCCTGTTTGTATTTTTTGCCGGGGCGAAACTAAGCCTGGATGTGCTTGCGACGTGCAGAGAGCTTAACTGCTTTACTGCGCTTTGACAAATAATAAAGTAATCTTTCATGAGCAATGCCAGCTTAATTTCCCCCCCCACCCCCACCCAATCAATGACTTGGAGGGGACAACTGCAAAAAGACTCTTTTTCTTCTCCCTCTCTGTCTTTCTCCTCTCTCTCTTCTCTCTCTCTCTGTTTTGTCTTGCAAAAATCCTGAGACATTTCCTGAGCTGAAAAGGGCAGGCGGTGCACGGTCTGTTATCGGATGGGTGTGAGAAAAGAAAAGAGAAAACCCCTTTACACGCTCATAATCAACATGAATGCATTTATATCATAGCAGTCTGGGGTGCGGGGTGTGTGTGTGCGTGCTTATGTGTCCCTGGCCCCGCCCACCGCCCACCGCCCCCACCACCACCACAAGAAAGGAAGAAACCCATTGAATCCGTGGAAGAAAATTAGATTTTACAGGGGGAGGGAGGATCTCCCCCTCCCTCTTTCTCTCTCCATCTCTATTTCCCCCTCCCTCTCTCTCACACTATCCTCTCCTCTCTCTCCTCTCTCTATCTGTCTCTCTCTCTCTCCTCCTTCACTCACCTCTTTTGAAAAGCTGAAAAGTTGTTACTATTGCAAAGTCTTTTGAAGCAGGAAGTTGGGGAGAAATTGTTTTGGGGGGGGGCTGGGTCAGGGGGATGGGTGTGTGTGTGTGTGTGTGTGTGTGTGCAAATGAGTTTTCGCAGCGGCAGGGTCAGGGGCACCTCCGAGGTCCACATCTGCAGCTTTGTAGCCGAGTCACCTCAGCGGTGGTGAAAGTGGGCAGCCAGCCAGGCCTTAATGTGTATTAACAACACAAGAGCAGGGGGGGGAGGGCCACTCCTGGGATGAGCTTTAATTTACTGAAGATTTATAGGCACACGAAACCCAGGGGGCCCCCAAACTCCCCCGTTTTCTCTGTCATTTACTCACATCTAAAGACTCGGGTTTTGTTGCAGGAGACGGTCGTTTAGAATTAACTGGCAACAAATCTTGGGTGGGTGGTGGGGAGGGGTGTGTGTGTGTGTGTGTGTGTGTGTGCAGCAGGGGTGGGGGTGTTGAGGGCTGTTGGAGGAGGTGGGTGGGGGGGGGGGGGGTATTCAAAAGTCCCTCCAATGGAATAAGGGTTGGAAATGTGTAACACGGAGGAAAATGTGGAAATATGGAAATGTGGGAATTCTTTTTGAGGGAGGGATGGATGGTGATGGTTTGGGGAGGGGGTTGGGGGGGTGGGGGTGGACTCATTGTGAGCAGGGTCTGGTGATATATGTACCCCGCTTCGGCCCCATTGTGTGGGGTCCCCCACACCCATGCTTCCCTCTCTGATGGAGGGGAGAGATGAGCGGCCGTGTGATGAAGACGTTTCCCTGGGGAAACAGGACACCCCATCATTCTTCCTGCCTCCTCATTTCCTTTTTTTTTTCTATTTCATGATCTGTCATCTGTTGAGGATCCTTAATTTGTCGTGCAATGTAAAGGAAATGTATGCTAACTTTACATCATTCTCTTATTTATCGCAACAAAAAAAAAACCTTTATGTCCATGTTTATTTTATATCCAAAGTACTTACACTGTAAATGTCACGTGACAACTTAATGACTAAGCCATGCTATGCCAATGAACATTCTATTCATTTTGATACTCTTTAGAGACAATACACCACAATTCTAGATACAATTAATATACAAATTTAAATTATTATTACTATTATTATTTATTGTTGTGCATTTTATTGTGAAGCGCTTTTTCCCCACTCAAAGGGGCTGTACACTACTTTAAAATAAACAATGCAGAAGACAACAAGTGCAAAACAACATAAAGCATATATATATAACATAAACATATAAAATATAAATAAAATAATAATTATTATTATTGTTATTACACAGAAGATAACAAGACATATATAACAAAAATATTAAACGTAAATAAAATAAGAAAATTATTATTACTAGCAGCAGCAGTAATAGTAGCAGCAATAATAATACAATCATCATCATCATCATCATCATCATCTTTTTAATTTTTCCAGCAGGACATTCAGGTTTTTAGGGACAGGCTGTTGAACAGGAGCTGGATCTTCCAGCAGGACATTCAGGTTTTTAGGGAACAGGCTGTTGAACAGGAGCTGGATCTTCCAGCAGGACATTCAGGTTTTTGGGGAACAGGCTGTTGAACAGGAGCTGGATCTTCCAGCAGGACATTCAGGTTTTTAGGGAACAGGCTGTTGAACAGGAGCTGGATCTTCCAGCAGGACATTCAGGTTTTTAGGGAACAGGCTGTTTGAACAGGAGCTGGATCTTCCAGCAAGACATTCAGGTTTTTAGGGAACAGGCTGTTGAACAGGAGCTGGATCTTCCAGCAAGACATTCAGGTTTTTAGGGAACAGGCTGTTGAACAGGAGCTGGATCTTCCAGCAGGACATTCAGGGTTTTAGGGAACAGGCTGTTGAACAGGAGCTGGATCTTCCAGCAGGACATTCAGGGTTTTAGGGAACAGGCTGTTGAACAGGAGCTGGATCTTCCAGCAGGACATTCAGGTTTTTAGGGAACAGGCTGTTGAACAGGAGCTCGATCTTCCAGCAGGACATTCAGGGTTTTAGGGAACAGGCTGTTGAACAGGAGCTGGATCTTCCAGCAGGACATTCAGGGTTTTAGGGAACAGGCTGTTGAACAGGAGCTGGATCTTCCAGCAGGACATTCAGGTTTTTAGGGAACAGGCTGTTGAACAGGAGCTGAATCTTCCAGCAGGACATTCAGGGTTTTAGGGAACAGGCTGTTGAACAGGAGCTGGATCTTCCAGCAGGACATTCAGGGTTTTAGGGAACAGGCTGTTGAACAGGAGCTGTATCTTCCAGCAGGACATTCAGGTTTTTAGGGAACAGGCTGTTGAACAGGAGCTGGATCTTCCAGCAGGACATTCAGGTTTTTAGGGAACAGGCTGTTGAACAGGAGCTGGATCTTCCAGCAGGACATTCAGGGTTTTAGGGAACAGGCTGTTGAACAGGAGCTGGATCTTCCAGCAGGACATTCAGGGTTTTAGGGAACAGGCTGTTGAACAGGAGCTCGATCTTCCAGCAGGAAATTCAGGTTTTTAGGGAACAGGCTGTTGAACAGGAGCTGGATCTTCCAGCAGGACATTCAGGGTTTTAGGGAACAGGCTGTTGAACAGGAGCTGGATCTTCCAGCAGGACATTCAGGTTTTTAGGGAACAGGCTGTTGAACAGGAGCTGGATCTTCCAGCAGGACATTCAGGTTTTTAGGGAACAGGCTGTTGAACAGGAGCTGGATCTTCCAGCAGGACATTCAGGTTTTTAGGGAACAGGCTGTTGAACAGGAGCTGGATCTTCCAGCAGGACATTCAGGGTTTTAGGGAACAGGCTGTTGAACAGGAGCTGGATCTTCCAGCAGGACATTCAGGTTTTTAGGGAACAGGCTGTTGAACAGGAGCTCAATCTTCCAGCAGGAAATTCAGGTTTTTAGGGAACAGGCTGTTGAACAGGAGCTGGATCTTCCAGCAGGACATTCAGGGTTTTAGGGAACAGGCTGTTGAACAGGAGCTGGATCTTCCAGCAGGACATTCAGGTTTTTAGGGAACAGGCTGTTGAACAGGAGCTGGATCTGTGCTGCTGAAAGTTTTTTTGACTGGACGACGACAGAGTTACCTAAAACCAGAAGAAAAATAAGGACAGTGTGTAAATAATGGCCTCCACATGTTTGAAGGAGAGGGGTGCAGCTTGTTGAGGGAGGTGTGTGTTTAGTATGGGTGTGTGTGTTTAGTATGGGGGGGGGGGGGGGGGGGGGGGGGTATTGATATATATCCACATCTGGTGAAGCAGAAGTTCCTATGTGGTGGATTACAGGAAGGAGGGGTGAGGGGGTCAGAGTTCAACCTCCTCCTGCACCCCAAACTCTCCTGCCCCTTCAACCATTACCTCCAACACAGGACCCTTACACCCAAGCCGGTATCCTGGGACAGGCCTTGTGGCCCTCCCTGACAGAGCCAGCCGGCCCTAGGGTTTCGGCGGCCCTAAACAAGAATGTTGTTGTGGCCCCAAAGTGCCCCAACGTAAATCTCGCCCACAGCTGAATGAATGAACTGACTTACGTGCTTAATAATAGCAGTCCATTGAAAAACAAAGATGGCATGGTTTCAATGCTATGGCAGAATGAAACTCGACTTCTGTTGCTGCGCGTGTCTCCACAGGTGAACGTGACGGTTGTGGCCCTAAACGACTGCAGCGTTCATCCAGAGGCCAGCACAGCTCCCTAAAAACAACACACCCCCTTCCTGGTACGAGGGCAGACCTCTTCCTGAGGACAGTCCCCTCACAGCAGGAAGACCTTGTACCCGTTGTACACGCACGCGGCTCGCCGTTTTTCAACAAACACCGGCTTCCCCCCCGGCCATCGGCTTAGCTATAAATGACCCTATGGGGGTCAAACGGTTTCCCAAACTGAACCCAGGACAATGGGAAAGGAGGGTTTTCCGAAAGTTATGGCTTTTGGAAATTGCCGGCGCGTTATCTGTTTTAAAATAGCCGGCGGAGTCTGTCGGTTTCTTTGCTGAGTTCAGTTTGGATAACCTTTAGTCTGGCGGCCTGACGTCGTGCAGAGAGGTTTCTGTCACTCTTTCCCTTCTGTCTGTAGAGAGAAATGGCTTCATGTCTTGCTCCAAACTGAAGCTGAGGATATAGCGCAGAATCTTTTTTGTTTAAAAAAAAAATTATATTTCAACTAAATGACCGTTTGTGAGCATTAGACAGCTAGTGTACTTTGTTCCCTGGTATTTGCTTTCTAAATCTTGATAATTTTTTAAATTAAACTGTTTATGGTACTCCGTTAAATTTTATTTAGGCATTTAGCAGCTGCTCTTATCAAGTTGAAGTTTTTATATGACACGTTAAAATAATGCTCTCATTTGAACCACGGTTGTAAAGGGGGAAGAATGCTTCTAAGGATGTGTAAATTCATAAAGTGAATACACGTTTAAAACCCTAATTTAAAAAGCAATTCATATGGCAATTCTTAAGAAAGTATCTGGTAAAAGTTCATTAGAATTGGGTAAAATCATAATAATTAATGACAGAACAACGTAAAACTTATATAATAACTTGCAGTTTATATGCTCGTTGTTTGCAGTTTGTTACCAAGACATTTGATGCATTTTGTTTATTGTTTTGTCACGTAGGAGTTGTAAAGAACTGTGCATTTTGTAACAAAGATGATATAACCTAAAGGGAAAAAGTATATTAGAGAAATTAAAGTTTAATTTAGAGAATTAATTGAACCAAACTGTAACCGAATGTAAAGTAGTCTGGATTCTATTAAATATCTCAGGAAGCTAAAAAGGTGTCAAACTAAAGTTTAAATTATGGAGCTATTCAAACTATACTGATGTTACTTACCTGTGATAGTGTACTTTAAAAGTAGACTAACAGTGGTTTTTATTTGGACTGAATTTGTGGAAGATGTGCATATTTAATTGTTGAAATTATTCCTGATAAAGCTCTCAATGAGGAAACGTGCAGTATCACAATTGGGATCTTACTCCCACCTTTTCAGGTCCCCTGAAGACCTGGCAGAAAAGAAAGCAAGTATATGAATTCATATCATACTGTAATTCAAGTAACTTTAATTGCAAAACCATGTTGCAGTGAAAATATTTAAAAAATATATAATATTATTTATTTTATTTGTATTATGTCCCTTGTAGTGTAGGCTTCAGCATAGTAGGATGCATGAGATTAAAACCAGAGACAAAATTAATTTCCAGGTCTTAGGAGGATATACAGCTAGGCATTTACTGCGACTTTTCAAATTAAGTACAGCACTCTCAAGCAAGCGTCCCAGCTGACAGTCAAACCCACAAGCTTTCAATTACAAGCCCAGTTCCCTAACAACACACTACACTGCCACACACTTGGATCAAATTACCCATTACACTACCCTGCCACACTAGGATCAAATGCCATCCACTCAGTAACACATTTTGTGCTGGAACCTCTCTTAAAGTTGGATTCCAGAGTTTTAAATCTTTTTGTAACTTCTGATTTATGTAGCCTATGTATTTCTTTAAAAAAAAGATTCTAGAGAAATATGAAGTAAACTGTTAGACCAAATACTGAGAGAGAGCACGTACTTGTTGTCCCTGATGTTCTGAACTTTTAAACCTTTTGGGACATCTCTTAAATCTTTGTCTCTGCAATGTGATGTCGCCTGTAAGGCCGTAAAGCTATACCCTTGACAGATGTGTTCACTTATTCCTTTTTCATTTCTTCAATCAGTGACTTCTATCGCCCCGAAATAAGTAGCATAAATCTAGCCGAGTCAGAAAGTACACAAAACCATTAATTTTATGTTCACACCCCCAGAGATGGCGAGATGGTGCGAGACTTGAGCACCGTTTCAGTAAATCACCACCACGCTCTGAAGCGTATTTCAGCTGGAAGACGGCGAGTGAAGGATTGAGTCTTAGACGAGACAAAGTGCGCATCTGAACGCAGACGTCTGAAGGAAAAGCAAAAATGAGGACGAGGAATTTAAAGGGGCCACGAGGGAGAAAAGAAGAGGGAGAGAAAAAGATTTTGAAGAAAAGGGGTAGAATATAAATCAAAGAAGGACAGGGGAGCCCTTACAATGGGCACAACTAGGACCCTGCGTGGCTGCATCGACTTGCATTTATTTTGGCTTAATCTGGAAGTTTGGGTGAGGGGATGGTGTTGTTCTACTGGGCCCTGTAAAATCGCACGCCATCGCTGGGAGAGCGCCAGCACTTGTCTGCTCAAACAACCGTCCAACAACAAAAATCTCTGCTCGAGCCTTCACTCTTCTTCCCTACATTTTCCTCCTAATGGGTGCTAAACGGGGGGACCCGCTACCTTTGTGTGGGTGTCTTTTGCACCTGTTTGTTTGCACGGGTGTGTTTTAAGGACAAGCCAAAACATTTTCATTGGCCTGTCAGAGAGAAGCCCGCCAGGCCTTTTGGGGTTTGCACAGGAGGAAGACACTTTCTGTCCGGTGTCTGGATCCAGCAAACAAAATCTGCCTACAGGTGCAAGGTCCATGTTTGATGCCCCGATCTCACTGACATGCTCTCTCACAAAGCATGTGTACATAAATACCCCTTATGAAACGAAAATACATTGTCATATATTTGTTAGGGCTTTTTTTCAGCTTTGTTGGACAGCACAGTGTAAAGAGACCGGAATAATGGGATCGAGAGAGAGAGAGAGAGAGAGAGAGAGGGAGAGACATTTGACAAAGGTTGCATGGCAGGAAAGCAGAGGTGGAAAATCCAGGTTCCTCTCCACTATCGTGTTCCAATCACGTAAATCCACTAATTAGCACAATTCTTCAGCTGGGAAGTAGAACAAATGAGTGAAATCAGCTGGTTGAGTTTGTGGACGAAACACATGGCAGGACTTTTACTTTCTGGACTCCTGGACTTTCCACCTCTGTCAGGAAGGGACCGGTCTCGCCGTGGCACAAATGGCTCACGTGGGTGTTTGCTGGTTAGCGCTGAAGCGCTGGTATAGGATGTGTCTGCTCAGTGTAAGGTAATGTAATGGTGGTTTAAAACTGGGAGCAGACACGTACGCGGGCAGACAGTCCGCCGGATTGTCCGCAGACTTTTGTCTTTCATAGTCGAGCGCACCAACCCACCTTTGTAGACTACATTTCCCATAATGTTCGCACACAAGTTGCAATCAACAATGGGTGTCCTTCATGGGAGAAGATGGCGGCTTGCTGAAGGTATGCTTGTAGGTGAAACAACAGAGGTGCGTTCAAATTCAGCGAACAAGACGAATGTTTGCGAACGTTTGCAAACTATTTCAAACTTTTTTCCGTCAGCTTTGTGTTCGCCGCAAACATAAGCGAACGGTCTGAAAAGGTAGTTTGCGGCGAACAAAAATGGACGCTGGACTGAGGGAAATGTGTTCCCATGGAGATTTCAATTGAAGATACCGGCAATGCAAACAATTTGGAACGTTCTTAAAAAGCCGTTCAAATTTAACCGTTCAAAGAAAACATGTTTGCCACGCACGTTCGGCTCTGTTCGCTGAATTTGAACGCACCTCAGGTCTGTGCGGACAGGTCTGCGCGGACACAAAAGACTGCGGACGTCCACTCGCGGTCCGTTTTGGGTCTGCTATTTAGGTCGTTTAGGTCCAGGCAGACCCTGCAGACGTCCGTACGCACACTTTGTTTGGCGACTATGAATCGGCCTTTAACCTAAACGATGGGGTCAGCGAAACTGCCTGGCCGGCTCAGTACTGAAACGCGGCCCGTAGATGGAGTCTCCCCTGTGCCCCGCCCCTCTCTCAGACAGAGATGCTCTTTCTTTTTCACCAAAACAGAAGTCCTGAGAAAGAGCGGTAAAAGACCGTGAAACGGAGAGCCCTATCACGCGCTCCTTTACACGGGCCCGTATTTAACTGCGGGGTTTAGAGGGAGGGACTGTTTGGGGGTGCATTGGAATGCAAAGCGGGGGGTCCCCCCACACCTCCGCCCCCAAGTGGCATCACCCCCCCCCCACACACACACACTCTCCCCCATGCGCTCCACCCCACAGTGCCATCACCTCTGCTGAAATACACCCGCCATGTTTGTTTTCATATTTGTTTTAGTGCGTGCATGTTTGAGCGGACTGCACATGTGTGCTTATGTCTGAATAGTTGTATTTGTATGTGTTTAGAAGTGTGTGTGTGTGTGTGTGTGTATATGCGTGCGTGCATGTGTTTGTGTGTGTTTTGGGGTCAGGCTGTTATAAGCACTGTGAGGAGAGACTGCTGATGGAACGGGGTGCTTTGTGTGTACCCCTGAAAAGGGACTGAAAGGAGGGCCCAGCCCGGCGGAGGGTCACGGCGGCCAATCCCGAATAAATGCACCCCATTGTCTGCGCTAAGGAGATGCTCTCAGTAGGGAGTCTATAAACCCCAACGCTGACACCCCAAAACCACAGACCCCCCCGTATAAACCCCATCAGCGCTAACACCCCACCCCCACAAACCCCCGTGGGTCCACCCTACATTGTGCAGGAAAGCAAGCCAGGGCAGGTACTGATGAAGGATAGGAGAAAGAGAGATAAGGAGAAAGAAAGGTAGAGACAAAAGGTAGTCTTTCTCTCCCTCTGAGAGAGAGAGAGAATACAGGACAGAGAGAATGAACAGTCAGAGAGAGAGAGAGAGAGAGAGAGAGAGAGAGAGAGAGAAGGAAAAGAGACAGAGAAAGTGATGGATGGTGTGGTGCTGTCGCAGAGAGATCTAGGAAGGAGGGAAATAAATATGCCAGGTGTCATTAGCAGCTTTGGATTGGTTTTGGAGTACAGGGGGGAATATATGGATCAGTCTACTGCACCTCAAAACTGCCCACCTCTCACCCACCACCCCACACCTTCCTACTACTCACCAACATGGTCCTCCCAACCTGGTCCTCCCAACCTGGTCCTCCCAACCTGGTCTACTAACCTGGTCTACCAACCTGGTCTACCAACCTGGTCCTCCCAACCTGGTCTACCAACCTGGTCCTCCCAACCTGGTCTACTAACCTGGTCTACCAACCTGGTCTACCAACCTGGTCCTCCCAACCTGGTCTACCAACCTGGTCCTCCCAACCTGGTCTACCAACCTGGTCCTCCCAACCTGGTCTACCAACCTGGTCTACCAACCTGGTCCTCCCAACCTGGTCCTCCCAACCTGGTCTACCAACCTGGTCCTCCCAACCTGGTCTACCAACCTGGTCTACCAACCTGGTCTACCAACCTGGTCCTCCCAACCTGGTCCTCCCAACCTGGTCTACCAACCTGGTCTACCAACCTGGTCCTCCCAACCTGGTCCTCCCAACCTGGTCCTCCCAACCTGGTCCTCCCAACCTGGTCCTCCCAACCTGGTCTACCAACCTGGTCTACCAACCTGGTCTACCAACCTGGTCTACCAACCTGGTCCTCCCAACCTGGTCCTCCCAACCTGGTCCTCCCAACCTGGTCCTCCCAACCTGGTCCTCCCAACCTGGTCTACCAACCTGGTCCTCCCAACCTGGTCCTCCCAACCTGGTCTACCAACCTGGTCCTCCCAACCTGGTCCTCCCAACCTGGTCCTCCCAACCTGGTCCTCCCAACCTGGTCTACCAACCTGGTCTACCAACCTGGTCTACTAACCTGGTCCTACCAACCTGGTCCTCCCAACCTGGTCTACCAACCTGGTCCTCCCAACCTGGTCTACCAACCTGGTCCTACCAACCTGGTCTACCAACCTGGTCTACCAACCTGGTCCTCCCAACCTGGTCTACCAACCTGGTCTACCAACCTGGTCCTCCCAACCTGGTCTACTAACCTGGTCTACCAACCTGGTCCTCCCAACCTGGTCCTCCCAACCTGGTCTACCAACCTGGTCTACCAACCTGGTCCTCCCAACCTGGTCTACCAACCTGGTCTACCAACCTGGTCCTCCCAACCTGGTCTACTAACCTGGTCTACCAACCTGGTCCTCCCAACCTGGTCCTCCCAACCTGGTCTACCAACCTGGTCCTCCCAACCTGGTCTACCAACCTGGTCTACCAACCTGGTCCTCCCAACCTGGTCCTCCCAACCTGGTCTACCAACCTGGTCCTCCCAACCTGGTCCTCCCAACCTGGTCCTCCCAACCTGGTCTACCAACCTGGTCCTCCCAACCTGGTCCTCCCAACCTGGTCCTCCCAACCTGGTCTACCAACCTGGTCCTCCCAACCTGGTCTACCAACCTGGTCTACCAACCTGGTCTACCAACCTGGTCCTCCCAACCTGGTCCTCCCAACCTGGTCTACCAACCTGGTCTACCAACCTGGTCCTCCCAACCTGGTCCTCCCAACCTGGTCTACCAACCTGGTCCTCCCAACCTGGTCTACCAACCTGGTCTACCAACCTGGTCTACCAACCTGGTCCTCCCAACCTGGTCCTCCCAACCTGGTCTACCAACCTGGTCCTCCCAACCTGGTCCTCCCAACCTGGTCCTCCCAACCTGGTCCTCCCAACCTGGTCTACCAACCTGGTCCTCCCAACCTGGTCCTCCCAACCTGGTCCTCCCAACCTGGTCCTCCCAACCTGGTCTACCAACCTGGTCTACCAACGTTTTACATGACACAATATCTAGGCCAGTCATTTGGCTACTGTTTTTTACACCTGTGTGTATGTGTGCATGAATATTTGTGTGTGTGTGTGTGTGTGTGTGTGTGTGTGTGTGTGTGTGTGTGTGTGTGTGTGTGTGTGTGTGTGTGTGTGTGCGTGTGTGTGTCCATGAGTCTGAGTTTGTGTGTGTGCATTAATGTGCGTGTGATATTTGGTAGCCAGGCTGACAGTGACCGGTCTGCGAATTGCAGGCCTTGCCAGGCAGCTGACAAGACACTGCTCTGTATCTGCTGCCATAGGTAGGCAGGCAGTGTGGAGGGGAAGGTGCTTTTTGTACCCATAAAGTGTCCGGATATATATTTGAGCCTATTTCACCGTCAATGTAATTTGTGGACTCAAATAAAACATTTAAAATGTGTGCATGCCTGTGTGTGTGTGTGTGTGTGTGTGTGTGTTTCAGTAGGGGCTGAGAAAGGGGGTTGTTTTGAGCTCCAGGAATGTCTCTGCATCTCTCCTTGTGAAGGCTGGAGATGGGCAAACATGAAATCAAAGTGGAAAAGCAGCACAAAAGGGGTGCCAGGAGGACGATTGGGGGGGGAGGCTCGTCCTCGCCACTCGCCCCGAAAACAGCCGGGCCCCACAGAGGCATGAAAAGAGCCCTTATGGGCAGTTGGCTGTTCCGCCTGCCCGGGATTAAGGGCCCGAACACCCAGCGTGCCGGCGCAGTGTATATCTCTCACTTTACCACTCACTCTCTGCGGTTCTCGGGGATGCCCGCTACAAGCCCAGCGCCATTGTTCCCGGGGTAATGAAATGCATTTTGGGTACAATGGGCGCGGCGCGTGAAACACGCACACACACACACACGGAGGTGTGCGCGTACACACACTTACTCGCTCGCGCACAAGCACGCAGGTACTTAGACCGGGCCCTTAGGCGTATTGTATCGTGCTGGGATGAGGCTCACTCCGCTGTGTATTTTAATGCTCGCTGACAACTGAGAAGCAGCCGGTTAACCTCCGGAGAGGAAGATCTGAATCAGAAAGGGTCGGGTGGGCGGGGGGGGGTGATTGTGGGGGTGGAAAGAGGGTGGGAGGCGACCGCAGACCTGTCAGATATACAGTATGGACAGCCACCCCCCCCATCCCCCTCCTCGCTCTGCAAGGCGCACGGGCGCTGTCGGGTTTGGAACCTCGGGCCCGTGAGTCCCACAGCTGGGCTTCTTCTCCTCATCTTCGCACGTGGGCCGTTTACCGCTGTTGTTATGACGACTGTTTGCACTGGAGGGAATATACCTCCACATCCTAATACGGGGCACCACTTATGTAGGCGTAACCACAATCAGTAATCAGTCTCATAAAATTACGATTATCTAAAATATTTAACCAGAAATTTGAACTTCAATTAATAATTAAAACAACCAATATTAATGGTCAGATGTAATTAAGTCAAAGATTTAGTAGATAACCTGAAGGATGGAGGTATTGGTTAAACTATTTTGGTGTAGATTCTCACATTTAAGGAAGATCAAAACAGACACGAGTTACATATAATTTATTAAACAAACCTTCACACCTGGGGATTTTAAACGGCAAGCGTGCAGATGATGTCATCAGATGCGCTTCCATGTACTTACAGTGACAGTCACTGTCTTTTTGTAAGGTCCCTACCGCGTAGGCTCCCTCGCTCTCCGACTTGCAGCCATCCGGCGCCCATCTCCCGGACACTCAGAATGCCTAGGAATAACGGGATGTCATGCTCCAAATGGGATTTTCTTACTTTTTTCCAGAGGGAATGTCTTGCTCATAAAGGAGGTTGGAGCATTGCTTAATGCCTCCACTGTACTAATAAAGACAGTATATATGCCATTAGACAAGAAAAGAGCCCAAACATTACCTTCACCTGGGCTTTTTTCCATTGGACAGGAAAAATGTATGTGTGTCTGTGTACATCTGTGTGTGTGTAGGTGTGTGTGTGTGCGTGCGTGTGTGTATTAATGTCTTAATATGTACACGTGTGAATGTGTGTTCATGCATGTACATGTGCACATATATGCAAGTGCATCTGTGTCTGCATGTGTGTGTTTGTGTGTGTCTCTGCATGTGTGTGTTTGTGTGTCTCTGCATGTGTGTGTTTGTGTGTGTCTGCATGTGTGTGTTTGTGTGTGTCTCTGCATGTGTGTGTTTGTGTGTCTCTGCATGTGTGTGTTTGTGTGTGTCTCTGCATGTGTGTGTTTGTGTGTGTGTCTGCATGTGTGTTTGTGTGTGTCTCTGCACGTGTGTGTTTGTGTGTGTCTCTGCATATGTGTGTTTGTGTGTGTGTCTGCATGTGTGTGTTTGTGTGTGTCTCTGCATGTGTGTGTTTGTGTGTATCTCTGCATGTGTGTGTTTGTGTCTCTGCATGTGTGTGTTTGTGTGTGTCTCTGCATGTGTGTGTCTCTGCACGTGTGTGTTTGTGTGTGTCTCTGCATGTGTGTGTTTGTGTGTTCACGTGTTTGTGTGTGTCTCTGCATGTGTGTGTTTGTGTGATCACGTGTGTGTGTCCGAGTTTAGGACTGCAGCTGCTAGGCTATAACACTCCTGCGCTTCTGGCAGGTTGTCCTGGAGGTGAATGAGGTCATCGCCCTACCTGCAGAGAGTGTGTCAGCCCACTCTCTCCCTGATTACCCTGTCTGTGCACCCATTACCTGTTTATCCCGCCGCTGCCATTTTCATTAGGAAACCACTCCGCTTGGAAACAACCGCCTGTTTACCCAACGGCCACTGATGTCACCGTCTGGAGGCAAAATGATTAATGATTGACTGTTTTCCAACTTCCAACTTCTTCCTTTATGCTACATTGGTTTGAGAGCGAGAGAGCGAGCGAGGGGCAGGGGGGTGTAGTGAGTTTTTGATTAAAAGCAAGCATTATCAAGCTTTTAATCAACTCCTGAGGACAGATGACCCACTCTGTCTTTAAATATTCATTTGTGTCCATTTTCTTTTTTTCTGTCTTCCTGTTGCAGTCATTGGGAAAGGTTACCAGAGAGCTTGCTCAATTGCAGCAGTATGACTCATGTAATGGTTGTAAGTGTTATTAATGGACACTCCACCATTCAGAACTTGCTGGGGGTGGGGGGGGGGGGGGGTTTCAAGAGAGATTAATGTACGGTCTTCGGGCAAAAATGGGGGGAAAAATTTCTGTTTGACGATAATCCTGCTGAATGTTTTCAAGGATCTTGACAGACGAGATAAGCTTAGATCTCTGAGAGGATGAGAGCGGCTCGGCGGGGGTGAGAAGGTCTCGGCAGCGGCCTGGCGAGGGCGAAGTTACGCTGAGGAATGTCAAGCCGCAGTGCCGCGTGCGTTCCGTAATTAGGAGGTGACAAGAGCGAGCGTGCTCTTTCTGTTTGTACGGTCTCGCGGACGTTTTCGGAAAGAGGCCCTTTAGAGCACGTCCGTCTCCTCAGCGTTGCGCTCTCAGAATGGTTCTCTGGAGCCGGGTCCATTTGTTTGAGAGGCCGGTCAGTTGCGATGGGGTTGAGGATAAGGCCACTCTCGGTTACTCCCAGTATTGAACTGCACAACAAAAAAAAGACTTAACAAGTGTTTTAGTCTTGTAAGGAGACTTAAAATCTTTCTTTTCTTTTTTTCTCTTAAGTGACACTTCTCTTAATTTGCACTTGTTTTTTTAAGTTACTTTTTGCTTGACAAGTGAAATTATCTTACCCCACTGGAAAATCTTGAAATGGGTAAAACTGTTTCACCTCATTGGCAATCTTTTTGTCTTATTTAATCTTATTTCTATTAGTCTAAATATAATTGCTAAGATAAAAACTTTTTGGTTTTTGCAGTGTGTTGCCGTTAGATACCAGACATATTTTTTCACTAGTGTTGATATAACATATCAGTATTTCACTGGAGCTTCTGTCCACAGTTTTGCTATAGTCTCTCTCTCTCTCTCTCTCTCTCTCTCTCTTCACCCTTTCTATTAAAGCGCAGTTGCTAGGTCTTCCTTCTACTTCGCCTCGAGACGCGACAGCCATGCAAAAATCTCTGGGAAGCTTAGATCGTGAGGGGAGGAATTTGGCTTAAATCTGGAATGGCGTGAAGGCCGGCTCCTTTCAGTTTCAAAACTTTTAATTTTCCAGAGTACCGTGAAAGATTTACTGTAATCTGCCAGATCAAAGCCAAAATGTGCAATCCTATTCTCATAATCCAGTTTGATGTTGACTTTTGTGCATGTAATAACTTTGAAAAAAGAAAGATTCATTTTGAGCTGGGTTTTTCTAGTTTGTATCATTACGAAAGTTGACATATTAACAGCCATCCCATGTAATACTCTGACATTTGTATTCTTTGTAGGCTAATGAGCCCCTCTTCTTTAGCCATTGATGGCAGAAATATTTGATGTTCAACCGTATTAAAATTGTTCCGTTGCCATATGTAAGGATTGTGCTATTCGTGGATAATTTATAATACCGAAAGTTTTACTCAGTTAAAAAGTTAATGAAAAAAAAAAAAACGATGTATGTTCTGTGGATTATCTTGTATCATTTAGGCTTGTGGTAGCAGTGTACCTAAATCGCATCTACATTAACCTGAAATGACACCAACAGCAAGGGAAAATAATGACTGTTGTAGCAAGCCACCAAACAAAAAGCAAGCCAATCTAAACTATAGCGCTGGTGGCGCTGGAGTTCAGCCTCTTGCGTGCATTCCAAGAATGACAATTATCATATTGCAGTTGACAGCCAAATCATATCCTGATTCTGTGGCCGTGAGGAGCACTTTGATTCGCTTAAGTGAGCAACAATTAGGGGCTGAGCCCCTAGGAGGTACGGTGAAACCCCGCCCCCCCCCCCCCCCCCACCCCCCCAAGAACGCCACGATCCGAACCACCGCCGAGCAGCAGATGGCATCACTGGCTGCCAGAGGCCTCATACACAACCCCTCCCCACCAGACACCCCTCAATTTACCCCTTAACCCCTGGATTTCATGCCAAAAACAGGGAAGTTGTTCCATACAGAGCTACAATATATTGAAAAAATTGAAATAGGATATATCATCAAGCCATTACAGTATTTTACGATATATTGGCAAACATACAGGGCAGCAGTGTGGTATAGTGGTTAAGGAACTGGCCTTGTAACCGAAAGGTTGCAGGTTTGATTCCCAGGTAGGACACTGCCGTTGTACCCTTGAGCAAGGTACTTAGCCTAAATCGCTTCCGTATATATCCAGCTGTATAAATGGATAATATGTGAAAAATGCTAAAAAGTTGTGTAAGTCGCTCTGGATAAGAGCGTCTGCTAAATGCCTGTAATGTAATACAGGTACATAGTATTTATATGGAAATATATTATATATTTTTTTAAAGTGGACATATTTACAATATATTGCAGTGTCTTCCATGTCCTGAGTGGTTCCTAAGCCGCTCTGATTGGCACTGCCAGGCCACGATGGAGACATGACGTCCCTCTGGCCTTCCCAGTGTCCGGCTGTCACCCTCGGCATGGTAACCGACCGACAGGTGACAGAGGTCGCTATGACGCCGCCGCGCAGCGCCCCGCGTTGCTCTCCCAGGGCACCTCTGGGCTCGGGTCTGGCGCCTGCAGGCGTACCGCCAGGAGTCATTCATCGTCATTTATCGGGGAGTCAGGTTCAATTTACCACGTGTCATTCACCCCCTCTCCTGTCACCTTACCGTCAGAGAAGGGCGTTCCGCACAGTTCCGATCAATCCCCGGGACGATCCCGGCTGCAGATCCCGCTTCTCGTCCTTGTCCTGTCCTCTCCCGTTTTCTCACCCGCTGTTTCATTTCTTGTCAGATGATGTACGTGTATTGTGTATTGATAAATCGTTAGATATTTGCACTTTTTGCTTTTACACCGTTATTCTTTGGGATTTACGCATTACAACATGATTTTTCATGCAAAAAAACTATCAATTTAATTAAAACTAAAATGTTGATTTTCTCAGACTTGGTCAAAGTGGACTGTGCGAGTTTTGGAAAAACACAATTCAATTGGCGGAGAGACCTTTCTGCACATGCAAACGTGGTTTAAACTGCCAGGCACAGAATGCACGGCACTGACAGACCAGAGGCCTCATCCGCGTCAGCCTGAACCTTCTGCTCTTTGAAATGAATAATTTAAAAAACGACACTTCCTTAACCGCTTTTTTCCCCAGTAAATGCTGGGGCGTTATAGCATCTGAGGAGTCTGACAGCAGGCCTTGAAAGCATCGCATCCCAGTGGCACTTTGCTTCACAAGCCACCGCAGCCCTCCGCCCGCACCGTGGGGAGAGGGAGAGAGGGAGAGAGGGAGAGAGGGAGAGAGGGAGAGAGGGAGAGAGGGAGAGAGAGCGAGAGAGAGGGTCTTCACCCCGCTGGTGGAGATCTCCAGACGGGCCCGATAGCCGAGTGCGAGTGTGATCGTCTGTCGTATTGCACGGATTGCTGCACTCCGGGCGTGTTTGTTTGTTTTGGCGTTGTTGTCCACGCAGTGCGGGGGGAGACCAGCTGTAGGTCTGGAGATCATCGAGGTAGGAGCTGTGCGTGTCGTTGATTCGGAGGTCGATCGCCACGTTCAAGCACGTGATAGTAGGGTCTTGATTGTGTCACGTGTGTCATGGAACGCTGAGTTTGAAAGACCACAAGACACAACAACGGAGAAGTTCAAGAAACCCTAAAAATAACAATAGATAAAATAAGATTTATTATTATTGTTATTAGTATTATAAAAGGAGTATTCTGTATTTAATTTGTTTGTTTACTGTGACTCTGTTTCGGGACACCGCCATGTTCTGGTTTGTAGTGTCTTCTCTCTGCAGTAGGCTGTCTTTGATGAGAGCAGCAGGCATCATTTAATCCTTTGAACAAAAGCCCTCTTCAGTGCAAAATGAAAAACAGAAACCTCTCACATTCCTGATTAATGTGGATACTGTGGTCACCGGGTCACCATTTCAAGACGTATCCAGCTGTAGCTTTTTTTTTTCTCTTTTCTTTAATTTGGCCCTAGTTTTCTTCACTCTCCTCCTCCCCTTATTTTGTATTTATGGTTTTATTTCATGCGGTATTGAAAGATTTGTAATATATTCTGAAGGAATCAAGTTGAGAGAACTCAAGCGCCCAGTTCAGCCCCATCTCGTTTTTGCAGCGGTCAAACCATCTCTCCTCACCGTCTCTGAGCCGCCAACGTGAGAGAAGAAGAAGAAGAAACTAGTTCCAGTACCTATGAGTCAGACGCCCCCTAGTGGAACACAGGAGTTTCTCATTTAAGAATGCCTGGATGGTCAGTTCTCAGTTTTAGATGGAAGATTTTACCAGACCACTCATATCTGCCTGTTTTTTCACTTAATGTTTTGTTTATTTTCATAATGTCTTAATTTGAAATTAAATTACACAATATCAATGCCTATATATACAGTATGTGTATATATATACACTGCCTAGCCAAAAAACAAGTCGCCGTTGCACCCGTCATGCATAGTGCCCACTGTACAAACCTCTGGAGGCAGTGTTATGAACTGGGGTTACTTCAATTGGTCAGGTCTAGGCTCAGCAACATTATGCAGCAATAAAATGAAGTCATCTGAGTACCTGAATGTACTGAATGACCAGGTTTATCCCATCAATGGGCATATTCCAGGACGACAATGCCAAGATTCATCTGGCTCAAATTGTGAAAGAGTGGTTCAGGGAGCATGAGGAATCATTTTCACACATGAAATGGCCACCAGATTCCTGACCTTAACCCCATTGAAAGTCTTTGGGATGTGCTGGAGAAGACTTTATGGAGTGGTTTGACTGTCCCGTTGTCAGTACAAGATCTCGGCCAAAAACTAATGCAACTCTGGACGGAAATAAATGTGACGTTGCATAAGGTTGTCTAAACAATGCCACGACGAATGTGCGCCGTAATCAAAGCTAAAGGCGGTCCAACGCAATATTAGAATTGTAATAGTGTGCAAATTTTTTTTTGACCAAGCAGTGTTTATATATATATATATATATATATAGGACTTGAGCAATGGTGAATATTGTTAGCACATTAAAATCTGTATTTGTGTACAGAAAATATTAGTCCGGCTGACGGCAGTATGCAGCTCAGATGGCTTCTTGATTCATTATCTGATGCTCTTTGATGCTCCTTCTAGCTTGTTAAACTGAAGACAGTTGTAAAGAACTGAAGAACATTACTGGGCTTATAATCCTTTCCACTCTGGGAGGCACGGAAGTCTGCCCAGGGATCGAGGCACATGGTACGGAGTTTGCGAGGCGCTGCATTCATAAGCAGTTCCCCAAACGTCTTGAACGCATGAACCACATAATAATAAGCGAACACAAACACATTTTCTGTAATCCACCGCTTCTATAAAAACACGAACTAACATGTGCTCGGATATAGAATTCAGATTGTTTTCAAACAACTATCAAAGCAGCTTAGTGTACATTGCAACCAGACCAGTAAGTAGAACTAGATCAAAAATATATATGGAAAACATACGGTATTAAGCCAAAAGATATTTTCTAACGTGTACCTTGTGACCCACCGCAACCTCCTCCCGTCCTCCCTCGTTCAGAAACACGTGCATGTTATAGGGGTTTAAAGCATCGCCATGCAAACGGCCTAGATGGCTGGAGTTTGGGCTCTCAACAGAGCTCAGATAAAGATGTCCCCAAAAATAGAATCGTTGATAGGCTACCGCCCTCTTCAGCTCTAGTCCTGGTTAGTCGCAGTAGTGGAGCACTGTCATATTGTACAGTTCTTGCATCGAGTGGCTTCTCTTCTTTGTAAAAAGTTTAATGTCATTTTATGTTTTTTACTTCGTTTTTATTTGTTTCATATCCACTCTCTAATTTAGTTTAGTTTTAGTGTGTGTTAGTTTGAGTTTAGTTTAAGTTTTTCGTATACTTATTTGCTATTTTATCATTTTCCTTGAAATGTTTTATGCCACATGCCCCAGTGCATAGAACAGTTATGCGTTTGTATTTGACTATCAACACATTATACTCAAAGTACCCCAGAATAAGCCCCAGTTTGTTTTGCCCCAGTTTGTACTTTAAAGCTAGCCGTAATGGTGGTGGTTAGCATCCTAAAATGTACCCCCCCGTCTCGTCTCATCTTGTAACATAATCACGATCAACAGAGAAGGGATCATTTTATTCAATTGTATGTCAATGTACACACCCCCCCCCCCCCCCCAATAATCCTGTTTCATTTTTTATTTAAGTTTACAAAATATTTTTCCACACCTCATTTTGATTTTGTTTTAGATTCAGTTAAGGACAATTAATAGCCTTGGTTCACACAACACATTGGCGTGGTATGATCTTGTTTAACATCTGCTAAGTACCTCACTTTTGAAGAAAAAGTTCATCATAAGAGCTAACGTCCTGCATATCTTAATATGCACGTACACCTACATTTAACTTTAAACCTTCGGGGGGGGGGGGGGGGGGGGCAGCTGGAACATGCACAGATAGAATACAAACCCCGCTCCGAAACCCCCCCCCCCCCCCAGTCCGCGATCGCAATCTTGTCCCCCCCCCCCCAGGCTGCGATCACAATCTCAACCCCGCTTTTTTTATGCCTCTATAATTGTGCATGTGGTCGCTATTGGACTCCTATAACCTCTATTAGAGTTGATTTCTGCTGTATGTCAACGGACAACATTGCAGACTGAGGGTGTGTCCTGATATGACCCTTTGAGAATGAATGGCACATGCTGTATAATGGCTGCCATTGAGTGAGTGGGGCAGTACATGAAGGTGCTTTCAATAGCCTCCCCTGGATACAAATTTTCTCTTCCTCTAATGTTCTCTCTCTCTCCCTCTCGCTCTCTCGTTCACGCACCGCACGCACGCACGCACGCACGCACACATCCAGCCACAGCCCAGCGGGTATCAGATGAATCACATGACTCAAAATGTGTTTCCCACTATAATTTCAGTTTGTTCAGTGTTTGATTTAAGCCTGTTTGTTTATCCGGTAAATGCTTGGCCCCCTTTCTGTTGTAAAACATTCAGTTTTATCGTCCGAGGTAACAAACCTGCTTTCATCGGTCATCTATCTACGCCTGGCCTGACTCGGGCGGGGCCAAACGATCTGACATTTTTCGCCAAGCGGGGGGGGAGGTTGAGGCTGTCATTGGATGAGTGTGATTAATGTGGTGTTATAACATAAAGAGCCTGTACCCCACCACAACATAACCACTTCCCCTCACTTTCACACCTGCTCACTGGAAGAGCTCCTCGCACCCTAAACAGCCAGGTTCTCAAACACCTACATCTGTACCACGGTAAAAAAAAAGAAAAGGGGGGGGGGGGGGGCGGGACCATGTTAAATCGCAATTAATGAAAAACTGAGTGTGGAACTGGGGGGGAGTGGGAGGGGTGGGGGGCGCAAAAGTGTACAAATGTTTATGTTATGTTACCTCAAGCAGAACTCTTCTCACCCCCAATAGAGGGAGCAGAAGAAGAGAGCGAGGAAGATTGATGATGATGGATGTTGAAAGACTGAGTGTCGGGGGGGGGGGGGGGGGGGGGGGCGGGTCGGTCCGGTGGGGAGGGTCCCAGGTCAATTTTGGCGAATCTGTAACTCTACCCCAGGTGTCTGTTCAATGCGGAACACAGTGTGTGTGTGTGTGTGTGTGCGTGCGTGCGTGCGTGCGTGCGTGCGTGCGTGTGCGCGCGTGTGTTTTAGAGGGAAGGTCCCTGTGGAGAGGGGGAGAGTCCACGGGTGGCCGGGAAGGGCGGGTCGCGTCAGGCATTTGGGAGCGTCTCTACAACAGAGCCACCAGGTGAGGCACCAGGCGTTGGGTCCATCTTAACGGGCGTGGTCAGTGGGCGGGGGACCGAACCCAAAGTGATTAATGGCTGTTCATATGGACTGGGACCAGCGTGGCAGGACAGCACAATCAAACAGACAACCGCTTATTCTTCAGATACAGGCTATTGAGAGTTTACATCCAGAAACGACATCACTGCTGACAACCAATCACAGCCCACTGCTGTCACCACTGCCACCTAAGAGTAGTCCAATCAGGTAACAACATCCCATTTGTAAGCCTTTTTTTTTTTCTCTGCACTGCAAAGACATTTCAATCACGTATTACAATGACTCCAGCAGCATATCTTCAATAAATTAAGCAATCAATTTTATTTTATTTTCCACCGACACCCAACACATGGGAGTGTTATCCACAGGAAATAATTATTTTTAACCCACCTGCAAAAGCCCAATGAACAATCATTCTCAACTTATTTTTAGCATTAGTGTTAGTTCCTCCTTCTGGAAGAAAATAGTTCCAAATAGATTAACAATTCCTAAATAAATTGTAGGTGTGGTTGCTTCACAAATATCAATGGCTGGAAAAGGCATAGAAAGATGGTAATATGGTATAGTGTGAGGTGGAAAATAAAAGGTGGAAATGGTAGGAACTGTTAATGCGGTATAAAGGGATCTAGTGAAGGTGAAAGTGTTAAAAATATGGTGATGTAGCCTATTTTGTGGTAAGTAGTCTAAAGAACCTGGAAGTGATACAAAGTAATGAATTGTGATAAAAGCACAAAAAGGTAATGTCAAATCATCTGGGATAGTACTGTTGGGTCATAACAGTGTTGTAGAGGAAGGCATTGTGAATGCCCAATGTATTGCGTCCTGTGGACTAGCATACTGCTTACTGTAGTCTATCCTGCAGTGACATGCAGTATGCAAAATATCGTCCATATAAACCTGGACAAAAGTTGCCTAAGCTATATCAGTTTCCTTTACACTCTTTGGCTATATCATCTGGGGATATTGAGAACACTCAATTTGGCCGCGGAGGTAAGGCTAGCCTAATTTAACAGCTTTTCAAAAAAAAAGTATACTCAACTGGCATACTCAAATAGTAGCGTGTGCTGATTCGGACTATTCGGACACAGTCATAGTTGTTTGTAGAAAAATATGGGTGCATACAATTTTTCCCTAGGTTTTAACCAAATGCTCATCTACTGATTTCTCCACTTTATTAAACGAACTCTGATTCTGATTACAGATCTCACCATTTTGTGAAGTCCAACTCACATGTCCTGTGCTGAATTCAGCGTTCTATTCAGCCTACCTAGCATGCAGCTATCGTAAAGCAATAATTAAACATAGGCTATCGTTTAAACTTAGTTTAACGTTGTTGACTCGCATAAACTTGAGATTATAACCCAATCATGTGTAGCGGATAGTTTATTTGCTGTAGCTATGTCATAATCGATTACATTTTGCTAATGTAGTAGCTGGCACCTGTCACCTTGGCATTTTCATGCAGAGTGAAAGGTTTGTTTTTCCTGGTAGCTTAACCACAGTAGCCTAGCTGGCTTAAGCTTTTGTCATGTTTTGTTAGGAAGTTGTCTGTGCTAACGTTATTAAGACGTAAATCAGAATTTGTTGAATAATGTTGAATGGAGTGATTAGTAGGCTAGATGAGCATTTAGCTAAAAAATAGGTAAAAAGATTCAACAGCGCTAAAAATATTTTTTGTTAACAATTCAATTGTAGCCCATTACTAAGACAACATAACGTTACGTGACAGCATTTGGATTTGGATCAGAGACGGAAGCATAGGCGGCATTTGCTATGTTTCATTCGTTTGAGAGGCCTGAAACGAGTCTCTCAACTGAAAGGGGCCTTGCCTCAATCATAAACTGAAAAAAGTATGTATATAATTTAAATCAGTGAATAAAAGAACCGCCGACCCTGTAGTTTTCCCATTCAGCCACTGTAGACGCTGTTCCTAACTCAAGCTTTTTCCAGTGATGCCATTGCTTCTCCTTATTTTTCTAGTCTATGGATCTGCAGATACCACAGAACTGTGGCAGATACTCATACTTGACTATTTCTGACCAACATCAAACACTTGCTGATAGCTACGATGTCAGAATGATCACATACAGTACAGTTATGTGCATAATTTGGATAAAAAACCTAGCCCAATGCATTTATATACCTTAAAAAGTAACGTTACGTGTGTTTTTACATAACAGCAACGTAGGCTATTACAGCTACAAGTGCGATAATGCTGTGGAAACATCAACGTTGCTGGGCAGTGGAAAAATTGAATAAGAGAATTGAATAAGAGAATTAATGTCTTCAACATTCAGCAGAAAGCAGTTGTAGAATCGTTACGAGGTAGGATATTTGGTTCCTTAATCTGTTTATCAGAGATTTGTATAAAAAAATGTTAACGTTGTACCAAAAGTAGCTACATTGGGTAGGCGTAGCCTACGCAAAGGAAAATACACCGAATGTTTATTTGTAACAGTTTCAACTTTTTAATAATAGCCTATAGGCTAGCCTATATCGGAACAAACGTTTTTGTAGTGTGCTGAAACGGTACATTTTATGCATGTTATTGTCTGACTGTGGCAAGATGGTTGTAAACGGGTTTGGGTTATTTTATCATGCAGTGCAACTTGAGAGGTTGATGTATGCACAAGCAGCGAGTCTTTAGCAATCCTGCATTGGAATTTTGAGGGTTTAAAGTTGTTTACAATTTCAGAGAAATATGAATAGGGTACTATAATTAGGACATTGACGACTAGGCTAGCACCGTAGATAGGGCTAATAGCCTGCGTGTTCGTGGCGAAAGAGCACATTGCGCTTGATGCAACATTTGTTGTAGTTATAGTCCAATGGCAATGATTATTATTTTTGAAAGCTAAAGTGAGTAGGATAATTTCAGTTGCAGACGGAAGTAGGCTACGTCGTTAGCTATGGAATTTCTTGTCGGCATTTTTCCAAGGTTGACAGTTGCTCAGCGCTCACATAGAGCAGAACGTTAAGTGATTCAAAATCCGCTCAGTGCTCACACTGAGCATTCTCACCGTGAGCTAGCCTACTGCACATGCCCATTCATTTTTTGGCGATAAAATGTCAAATATCTCAAAAAGTATATATGGTATAAAGGTAAAAAGTAATAGCAACCTGGAGGGGGTATAAAGGTATAATATGAGGTATGAATGGTGTCGATGGTGTGAACGGTGTAGGAGGAGATAGGTTCTGAAAAATTGGTGCAATAATAATAAAGGTAAGTCTGAGGAATAACAAGAGGTGTGGTTTTTCAACCACACCTAATTAGCTGATTTCAGAGTTTAATGCATTTGTGCATTTTATTAATCTCCCGAGTGTCCACTTGTGTAATATTTGCAGTTGTCCAATCCGCATACCTTTCAGCTTGCCTACTGTGACACCACGGTCCCTGTGACATCACGGCCCCTCCTTGATCCATGCGTGCCCTTTGCAGAACATGTATTGGGCTCATTCTACTGCAGGAGTAGTCCTTAATTGCACGTCTGTGACTAATCCCCTTTCAGCAATACAACCTTAATGATCACAAACACATAGCAACGGCGTTCAATATGTAGTTCTTCTCTCGCTCAGTCTCGATTATTTCTTTCTTGTTCTCTTAGAGTAGTTCCACTCTTAATCCCAAGATGTCAATTATAATATATGAAGAAAAACAGCGGGAATATGAGTGTGTGTGTGTGTGTGTGTGTGTGTGTGTGTGCGTGCGTGTGCGTGTGTGCTCGGGAACACGTCTCACAGGTTCCTTGTCTAAGAGATGCGATGTAACCGTCCCCGCTCAGGGTGGGGTGGGGGCGGGGTGCTTCCCTATGGAGACATCAGAGAGGAGGGGTGATATCTGGTTCTATTACCCCCATATGAAGAAGCTGCCATGTGGCTGTGGAGAAACTATTTCCTCCACCGTGTCGGGGGAAAAAGCACACTTTGTGAGGACGGCTGATAAGGGCTACCAGAAAATCCCCTATGAGGAAGAGACTTTCTACAGAATCAGCTCTTCTTCTTTCTTTCTTTCTGTGTCTTCCCCCTTCTTTATCAGTATTACTATTATTTATATTATTAATAATTATTATAATGTTTAATGTTTATGCTAATTTTCTCTGATAGCACAAATGAAAGCCATGTAATATATAATGAATTATTAAATATGGCCATGGAAACGCAGACAGAGAGAGAGAGGACGAGATCACATGATGAAGCAGAACTTGAGCAGCCGCCAAGTCGGATAATTGCTCTGTTTCCCAAAATAACTCTTCCATACGTTTTTCCACACTGAGACCCAAACATCTAGGTATGGCATTAACAAAAATTCCTGCTGTATTCCAAAAGTGCTATTTTGCTCTTTTTTTCCAGTTCCAATGAAATTCATTTGTTTGAGATCCAGGAAAATGTAAGCAGGTTTTTGTGAAAATACGTAGGTCATGCATGCCAAACGATCAGAACCCACAACCAGACCAGTGCTGATGACGGGGGTGGGGGTCTTACCATGCTATAAATAAGTACATTTTTTATCACAATACTCTATTCTCAGCTTGGGCTTTGGAGTCAGTTTTAGACCCGCCCTTTGGAATATAACTGACAGCACGAATTCCGGAGTGGCATTCCGAACGCGCCGGGGCAAATGCCATTCCGATCCGGTGACTTCCAACAGGGTTGTCGAGCCGCTAGGATACGGACGTAATCGCGGGCGGTCTTCCGTCTTTGACGGCTCCCCTGAACTCCCCGCCGTCCGTGTGATCGCTGCAAAGCCCTATGAGGGGCGAGCCCTCCTGGCGGAGGGGCTATTCTCGGAGCCTGACGGGCCACACCGCTTATCTCTGGCGCTCACCCGCTCGCTTGTGATAATGGTTTGTCATTAAGGGCTGTGCCAGAGGTCAGACATCTGATTCCTGTCCGGATCAGCACATTAGAACCGAATATCCCGGGGTTTTTTTTTTTGAGGGGGGGTGGCCGGTTGACCCTCCTGCGTTCCTTGCACCCCACCTCCTCCAATCACGCCCACGAGGAGGTCCGTAATCAGGACCTCGTGCTGTTTTATTGGACGGCTGAAAGTCTGTCGAGAGCGAGAGAGAGAGAGAGAGAAACAGCTGTCTGTTCCCAGCCCATCAAATGCCCCCCCCCCCCCCCACCAGCCCTCACATTGCCAGGCTGGGACCAACAGTGCCCCTCCCCCCCATGCCACCACGCTACAATCTGTGCTAACGTTTCCACGGCAACCTGAGCGTACAGTGTACAGCAGAGAGACAGTACCCCCCAACCGTACCCGTCCCCCCCCCCACCCCCACCCTTCCATTATACCCACATTAGGTTTGTCAGCAGTATGCCAGTATGGACGTTAGGGCCCCGTCCAGGATGCCCAACATTTAACACAGCTCCACAAGGCCCCGCCCCTGAGATACCCCTGACGGGTAAACTCTGGTCATGTTGCTGGTGTTCATTAATGCAATTTAAAGCTTGTTTGGGCAGTTCAGTTCTTGTTTGCACAACTCGGTGTTTAATGGGTGACTTAATGCTCGATGGGGCAGTTGACCGCTTGCTCTGGATAAGAGTGTGTCTGCTAAACGGCAGTAAAGGTAAGTAAAGGTGATTAGGATAAGAGTGTGTCTGCTAAACGGCAGTAAAGGTAAGTAAAGGTGATTAGGATAAGAGTGTGTCTGCTAAACGGCAGTAAAGGTAAGTAAAGGTGATTAGGATAAGAGTGTGTCTGCTAAATGGCAGTAAAGGTAAGTAAAGGTGATTAGGATAAGAGTGTGTCTGCTAAACGGCAGTAAAGGTAAGTAAAGGTGATTAGGATAAGAGTGTGTCTGCTAAACGGCAGTAAAGGTAAGTAAAGGTGATTAGGATAAGAGTGTGTCTGCTAAACGGCAGTAAAGGTAAGTAAAGGTGATTAGGATAAGAGTGTGTCTGCTAAACGGCAGTAAAGGTAAGTAAAGGTGATTAGGATAAGAGTGTGTCTGCTAAACGGCAGTAAAGGTAAGTAAAGGTGATTAGGATAAGAGTGTGTCTGCTAAATGGCAGTAAAGGTAAGTAAAGGTGATTAGGATAAGAGTGTGTCTGCTAAACGGCAGTAAGGGAAAGTAAAGGTGATTAGGATAAGAGTGTGTCTGCTAAACGGCAGTAAAGGTAAGTAAAGGTGATTAGGATAAGAGTGTGTCTGCTAAATGGCAGTAAAGGTAAGTAAAGGTGATTAGGATAAGAGTGTGTCTGCTAAATGGCAGTAAAGGTAAGTAAAGGTGATTAGGATAAGAGTGTGTCTGCTAAATGGCAGTAAAGGTAAGTAAAGGTGATTAGGATAAGAGTGTGTCTGCTAAACGGCAGTAAAGGTAAGTAAAGGTGATTAGGATAAGAGTGTGTCTGCTAAATGGCAGTAAAGGTAAGTAAAGGTGATTAGGATAAGAGTGTGTCTGCTAAATGGCAGTAAAGGTAAGTAAAGGTGATTAGGATAAGAGTGTGTCTGCTAAACGGCAGTAAAGGTAAGTAAAGGTGATTAGGATAAGAGTGTGTCTGCTAAACGGCAGTAAAGGTAAGTAAAGGTGATTAGGATAAGAGTGTGTCTGCTAAACGGCAGTAAGGGAAAGTAAAGGTGATTACTTTTCCAGTGCGTCTCCTGTGGCTGGCTGCAGCTGGAAAGCACACGGATGTACTGTTCTATGATGTAGTGTATCAAAAAATCATCACCTGTCTTGCTTTGACAATGGAATCATTGCTATTTTTTAAAAATTACATCCAATTCGCTACCATGCACCCCCATTAGCGTGCATCTTTATAGCACACACACACACACACACACACACATACAGACATACACACACACACATACAGACACAAACATGCACAAATACACACACGCACACACACATATAAAGACGTGCACAAATACACACAAGCACACACACATGCACACATGCACAACATAACATATGTACGTACTGTATATGCACACATACACACCTTACACGGATCCACACACATGCACACAAACCTCACACACACACACACACACACACACACACGATGCCACCACTAATAACACCAATAACGACGAAATGCCCTCCCGTCTCCCCACTCCAATCCGGGCCGATGTCACCCGCCGGCCCCCCAGCAGAGCTGTCCCACTGAGATAAGCCCATGGCATTTTCATCCTCCCACCGTCCCGCCACACATTATCATAAGAAAGAGCCCGCAATCCCACAACCCTCTGTGGCCACCCATTCATGTTCAAAGTTGGGATTAGCAATCCAGCCCCAGCTCAAATCCCTTCAAACAAGCGCAGCAGATGAGAAAAACATTCAACAGATAACCGACGGGCTGGAATGGAAAAGTTTGGGGGGGGCGAGAGCGAACCAGTGGGGTGGGCCAAGCTGCGCCCTCTGGTGGCTGGGAAGTGCCAATGGACCGACCGTGCCCACTCCATCTGCCCCCCCCCCCACACTTTATTTTGACCACAGCACCCACCCAGAAACTTCAGTAACCTCTCGCTATTATAAGGCTCAGACTGGCGTCCCTCTCCTCTTCCTGCTGTGTGGCACCATTATGTGTTTGCTTGGTGTGAGGGCCTTTGCCTTGCTGTGTTTGTCATGCATTACTGACTGCCTAAGCTGGAGGACTACATTTCCCTGGATTCTGAGGCCTTCTCAAGAGAGACTGCCAGGCTGAGTGACCGGGACCGAGAACATTCTAGAACATGGGAAAGTTCTAGAAGTCAGGGGCCCTGTTTGTGTTAATCTTTTCATGTGACATATGAATCAAATTTCTTGACGAACTCGACGAGTGACGCGTTCGATGGTTTATGTTTTTAAATAGGATAAATCTCACATGGCATCACGAGGCAGTCTCGGTCGGATTCCACTGACGTCGGAAATCAACGTAAATGCTCCACTGTGTATTTTGTCTTGCTTAACACATTATTTTGGCAAATGACATCATGCAATAAGCACGCAGGAGTCACAAGACACCCCAGCCGTGCAGCACGTCGGCATGGCCGATGGATCATTGAGCAGGAGAAATGCAAATCTCAATCTAAAGCAGGGGTCTTAAACTCCAGTCCTGGAGGGCTGCAGTCTCTGCTGGTATTTCCTTTCAATCAGTGGCTAATTTAGGCCTTGGAAAAAGGTGTGTGGATTCTTAAGCCAACAGATGACTTAAGTTAAGCACTTCTGTGCAGGAACACATCAAAAACCAACAAACACAGTGGTCCTCCAGAGCTTGAGATCCCTGACCGAAAGCCTAAACTGGATGTGCAAGACATTCAAATTAAAAGTGTAAACAGACATATACGAGATCAGAAATCTAATTTCTCACCTGTATTGGACACCAGAGCAAGCCAAACGGCACTCCCGAATGTGGCTTTAGTCACGTGTTCAGTAAGTCCCCACTTAGGAATCCCACATGGAGTTTTTCTGGGAAGTTCTGGGATAGACAGTTGGAGACAAAGTCTGAGAGGGTGGGTACACCTCTTTTCCATACAGGTAAAAGAGCGAGAACGATGGGAAACCGAGGCCTAAGTAGAGCCATTGTTCGACACTCACAGCCTCCTCGAAATCTGAAAATGCCAGATTCCCTTTCAATATCGGGAGCGTTTCAAGTCGAAGACATCGAAACAAGCGCCACGGTGTTGGGGCGCGGGAAGAGCAACGAGTGGGAACGCCTTGAGGGAACAAAGCCCTGCCATTTTATCTCCGCTCTCTGAAATTGCCGGTCTGATTTTGACAGCTTTGTTTGTGGAGAGAGCAGCCTGTAACGCCAATCTTTCGAGGGAAATCAGGTGCCATCATGTCAACAACAACAACAAAAAAGGGCTGAAGATGACAAGGCCTCTCCAATCAACGCCTCCGACTTTATTCCGCGTTACGATATGAAAGGCCCCTGGCTGTGATGGAAATACACACAAAGCAAACGTTTCACAGAGTGAATGAAGGAATTATTCAAATGTCGCCGCAACACAATCATGCAGCGGGGGGATTGTGCCGGCTTTTAATTCCCTTCCTGCAAAAGAGCTGCGCTAATCAGCTCAGCTAACAGGCCTGGTTTTTCTCTTTTTAAAAAAAAAAAAAAACTTTGAACAACTTCTGTGTTCAAAGTGATTCCCTGCATCGTCGTGAGCTTCACGCCAGAGTGAATTTAATTTGGATTTGAACTGTTGCTGAAGTTGGTCCTTGCCAAGACAAATCCATACCATTACCATTGTCCATACCATTGTCATTGTATAGATGACTGAATAGCACAACTTCAGTTACAGTTATGATATGATTTTTCAACAGAAGAAATTTCCAAAAGCTCACTCATTTACATTGCATCCCATTACATTCATTTAACAAACAGTCTTATCCAGAGTCATATACAACAGTGTCAGATCTGGATAACAACATTCCCACACCAGAGGGTGTATATGAGATGTCGCTAAAGCACTAATGCGAGCTAACTGTGCTAACCAGCTATGTGCTAACCACTCAGGGGTCTGGCGAGTGGGACTATACTTGTCTATATTCGAATAGTCCATAATTCCATGATCCCCAAACCGTGGTCTTGGCGAGCCACACGCTTTTCACCTTTTTGTTCTCGCCTTAAATTGAGACCCAAGAAAACCAGGTGAGATGAGTTGACTGCGTCAATCAGCTGCTTTAACTGCTGAGCAACAATGAAAATCTACAGGTCCTGCTGCTTAATTGGCCAGGGTAATCGGCGGGAAACAAAAGAAACCCTGCATACACACCGGCCATCCAGGACCGAAATTTACCACCCCCTGACTTTCTTTGGGAACAGATGGCTTTAAAGAACACAGCTTTAAAACAAATTATCGAGTCAGCTCAGGCCATCAACACAAACCTTAACTGCTTTTATAGTCACTCAACTGTCCCTCTAAGAGCCCCAATGCAAACAAAATGGCCAATTGGGCTCACATACATAGCAGTAGAGTTCCTGCTCTGGCAACTAAGAATTTACAGCTTTCTGTCAGATTGTTTTAGAGTGGTTTATTCTGTTTTGTTTATATATGGCCCTTTATACGTAAATATATGTACTGTAGGTATAAATTTATATTTACATACCATTATACACGGTACGTAGACTGAGCATGCTCTTTTACAGCAACCCCCTGTATAACGCACCCCCTAACCAGCACATCTTTGGATTGTGGGAGGAAACCAGAGTACCCGGAGGAAACCCACACGGTAACGGGGAGAACACGCAAACTCCACACAGAAGGTCCGTGGCTGGGTTTCGAACCAAGGATCTTCTTGCTGCGAGGCGACAGTGCTAAATTGTTTACCCTGAATTAACTGATAAGAGTATTCCTACCTTCACTTTCTGATTGAGCACATTTAATCTCATTCGGAAAAAAAAAATTGTACTGTGTAGTGCTATACATTTCTTAAAGGTATTGTGGAATATGTGTTCATATATAACTGAAAATACAAAGTTTTTATCTGGTATGATGCCAGTTATTCAGTCTCTTGCTCAGTATAGTATGATGGCAGGAATCACTCTTCTTCCCTGGAATATTTATGTGTTCATAGTGGCCAATCTGTAAGGCATACTGAGTAATAATAATTGGTGGCATTTGATTAATCAGTAAACGCCGCAAGGTTTCCCGCCACTGTAATTACGGCCAGCAAATGAAAGCCCATGATTAAATGTCAATGAATTGAAATATACTTCCTAATTATAGCCACCGATGTTTGGTTAATTAACAACTGTGTAAGCAGTGTGTTAATATCAAACTAAATTGCAAACTAGAGAGAGACTGTGGGGACAAAAAAAAAAAAAAGGTTGTGCTGTTCTTGCTGCAATTGGACCAGAATGAGAGATGTCGGGTGTAGACTGGAGCTGCAACTAGTTCAGACGTGGGGCACTGCTGTTGTACTTAAAAATACGTGCCATTGCTTGTATGAGCAAAAACGCACCGAGTCCAGGTGCTTGAGCCAAGCTGACGAGTGTTGAAAAGGCAGGTTAGCGGTGAACAGGTGCCAGTAATGTAGTCCCATTTACAGTATATGTCAATGGGTGGGCTCACCGTTATGAATGAACCGTTATGGACTACAATACAGTTTACATTTGTGGGAATATGAAAAAGAGAATCTCACAGGCACGCAAACACTGCGTACGTAGAACTAGCATGCTAGAAACACCGGTACTCATATGAGCAAAACGTAGAAGTCCCAGTACGGCGTACCGGTCCATTCTGGCCCACTTCAAGCACTGGTTGTACCCTTGAGAAGATACTTAGAGATGCCTGAACTAGTTCACTAAATTAAATACCCAGCTGCATAAATGCATTATACACTAACAAAAATGTACTCTGTGTAATTTGCTCTGGGATATGAGTGTCCACTAGATGCCAAAAATGTAATATAACGATCTATAATGGGTCATCATCAACATGATGCACTGTGCAAAGGCTAAGAAATATGACATGGCGTGTTTTTAATATAGACAAAATGGAGGGTATTCTGTGGTTGATTATTTCAGTTAAAAGTTGAAATATGCGGGAGCGCGCAGTCTCTGACCGGTGCTGGTGGCCACGCTCTACTCTTTACCCTTAATGTCAGTGTTTTCAGATGTTCATCGGTGGCTGCAGTCAGTTGCTTAGTCAGTACGTTCAGTAAGTCCCAACTAGGAAACCCTTGAGCAAGGTACTTAACTTGAATTGCTTTAGTATAAAAAAAAAGTTGTGCAAGTTGCTCTGGCTAAGAGCATCTGCTAATTGCTAGCAATGTAATGTAATCAGTGGCTGTGGTCAGATAAGCCACGGTGGTCCTGTCTTTTGTATGTACAGGACAGCACTTCAGTTTACTCATTCATTCAGTTCATCTCACAACTCTGAGGAAGGCAGATGCCAAACCATCAGTCCCCATTAATTAGTATAAAGCACTTTTTTAAAAAATTTTATTTGTATTTTTTTATCTGCCCCTCTTTATTTGTTTCATGTTAGGACACTATTGATGTCAGCCAGGTAAGGATCCATTTTGTATTCACAGTTTGTTGGATAAAGATTTGGCTCACAGTTGACAGTAGTAAAACTCAGTGAACTTCTCAAAGTATCTATTGTAAAGTAGTGGCCGCCATTCACTGATTAAAATGGCGGCTGCCAATCATTCCCTTCCCTGTACTTGTAAAAATGGAGAAGTACTTAGGCGAGGGGACAAGTTATTTTTTCCTTTTTTAAACAACAAAACAACAGGCTTAAGACACATGGGGAAAGTGCTACTCTGTAAGTAGCTTTCACACATGAAAATGTTTAATATTAAATAAGTAATATAGGGCATGAGCTGTACAAATGATGAACAACTCATGGAGTTTTTTTTATTTTTTTTATTACCTCATGGGGGTTTTAATTATTTTACTTAATTACTTGGAGGTTTTTATTTAATTACTTTAATTAATCTCTCTCTTCTCTCTCTCTCTCTCCTTTGAGTAATTCACGTTAGACAGACAGAACAGGGTGAAACCTGATTAAAATGAATTTGTAATCACTTGCACATGCGCTGAGTTCTGAATCAAAGTTATAAAAGATATTGCCACATGTGTGTCCATGCTGGTAGCCACTAGTGCCGCGCCCAGTTAGAGGGTTAGCATTACTGAAGATTAGCGTTACGCCGCAAGCTTAACCCATCGCTGGTACAAACGCTGCCATGTTAATTAATGGGAGACATACACTGCTGGACCCAAGGTGAATGAGAGTGATTTAGAAAATACTGCATCATGCACACACAGACAGACAGACTAACACACAGACAGAGAGACTAACACACACAGACAGACTAACACACAGACAGACAGACTAACGCAGTCAGACTAACACACAGACAGACAGACAGACTGACGCAATCAGACTAACACACAGACAGACAGGACTAACGCAGTCAGACTAACACACAGGACAGATAGACTAATGCAGTCAGACTAACACACAGACAGGCAGACTAACACAGTCAGAATAACACACAGACAGATAGACTAACGCAGTCAGACTAACACACAGACAGATAGACTAACGCAGTCAGACTAACACACAGACAGGCAGACTAACACAGTCAGCAGGGGCGTTGAAAAAACACATTTCCTGCATTTCTACACAACCTCACACAGGGCATTTTCTAAAATAATATGTTTTATTCATGAACATTTTGGAGAAGTTTTTTTTTTTTTTTCAAAGCACTAGGTGAGATTTGAGATGCTTTCATATAATGCTAACGCCATGGTAGGCTATTCAGTACATTAGTGGACAAGATATGTTTATAACATTTTAAACTCTGTGGTTCTCAAACTCGGTCCTGGGGGCCCCCTGTGTATGCTGGTTTTCGTTCCAACCACAATTGCAATCCCAAAATTTTAAAAAGCTGTTAATTTTTCTTAATTAGGTGTTTTTTTATGTTTAGAGTGATTATTTATCCTCTTAAAACAGATTATGTCAGAAATAGTTATGCATACCATGAAGACTATCCCATTTTCACATTGTGCTTACAGTGCTTTTTTTTAAACAATTTTTTAAACTGATCAATTTAAAGACTGAGGTGAATCAATAGGCTCCTAATTCAGTAGTTGAACACTTTTGTTTTAAGTTCCTTCATTTTTTCCTTGAACTTATTAACACAATGCAGGTTTGGCTCTTTATCATTTGCTTTGTCTTTTGAATTGTTCATTATTTACCAAGTAGCTAGTTTTAGTTGCCATGTGTCCACAATTTCACCAATTATGAGCCTATTGATTCACCTCAGTCTTTAATTTGTTTAATTTGATCAGTTAAAACATTTTTGCCTCTCTTTTTATAATTGTTTGCATATAGCACAATGTGAATATTTGACTTTTATTCTTCATGACATGAATAGCTATTGCTAACAGAATGTGGCTTCAGAGGGAAATAATCCCTCTAAACATGAAAAACACCTAATTAAGAAAAATCGTGGTTGGAACGAAACCAGCATATGCAGGGGGCCCCCGAGTTTAAGAACCACTGCCCTAGTGGTAGGCTAGTCGTCGACATCCCAATTATGGTATTCACATTTCTCTGAAATTGTAAATTAGGCTACAACTTTAAGAAAAGCCTCATAATTCCGATGCAGGATTCTTACAGTGTCGCCACTTGCAAATACATCAGCCTCTCAAAGGTGCACTGCAGGACAATAAAATAAACATTTTAAGGAACAGCCTACCTTTAAGAAACTACAACTGTTTTCTGATGAACCCTGAAGAGATTCTCTATTCAATTGTCCAGAAACGTCGACATTTCCACAGTGCTACCTAACGTTATCGCACTCGCAGCTGTAATACATTGCGTGTTGTTATGAAAAAACGTGGTTTTTTACGTATATTTGAGGCATAGGCTATAGAAAAATAAGGAGTAGTTAAAGATAGTGTCATCACTGAAATAGCTTAAATTAGGAACAGTGCCTACAGTAGCCTAGCTGAATGGCGAAACCACTGGGTCGGCGGTTCTTTTATTCACTGTTGGGATTTTGATTTGATTTTCAGTTGAGAGGACCATTTCAGGTGAAACATATCCATAACATTACACAAAACACTGGCTAAAACACTGAGTTATGGGAATTGAAGTCCATAGTATTATCGGCTTGAGCAATCACCTCTAATTGTTGACTACATATCCCATTTGTGCTTTTATAAACTCAAACTTGTTGTGGCCATGAGATAAAGCATTACTACGGTTTTGAAATAGCGGGGGGGGGGGGGTCAATAATATACTATGTTTACAGGCGTTACATATCTTTTCGCATAATTTTAAGTCATTTTGTACAGTTGTTGCAGCCTTTATTGAATGTAAGCTTTTCATGGGAGAGGACTCAGTTATGGTTGGGGTGGGGGTTGGGACAATTCACGCCCCCCGTGTCCCCCCATAATCCTACGCCCATGACAGTCAGACTAACACACAGACAGACAGACTAACGCAGTCAGACACACTAACGCAGTCAGACTAACACACAGACAGACACACTAAGCTTGGGAGGGGGCAGTAGCCATGCATTCAAACAGAACCCTCAGCTGAGGACACTTCTAGAACAAACATCCAGCTTTGTGCTGGATAAGTTCCAAAATCCTCAGACAAGGAGCGCAAGGGGGACACGGGACATGTGTTTTGGGGCGGGCTGTGATTGAGGGGGCAGAGAAGGGGGGGGGGGGGGGGGGGGGGTCTACGGGTCCCCATGGGGGCTTCTGAGTCTATAAAGCCCAAACATGTTCATAAACTGTTGATGAGGGGGCCAGCTAATTTGAGCCATTTTCAATGTGTTTAAGAATTGCTCCGTGAGAGCTGTACTGAGCTTTTATCCTGACATCTCTTGCTCTCTCTCTCTCTCTCTCTCTTTCTCTCTGTTCTGACATGACGCATCGGAGGTAAATATATTCCTGCATTAACCAAAATAAATATCAGCTAGCCCGCAATGAGCAATTAGCCTCAATTCAATAGAGTTTTTTTTCTCGTTCGGTCATTGTCGAGAGAGAGAGAGAGAGAGAGAGAGAGAGAGAGAGAGAGAGAGAGAGAGAGAGAGAGAGAGAGAGAGAGAGAGGAGAGAGAGAGAGAGAGGAGAGAGAGAGAGAGAGAGAGAGAGAGAGAGAGAGAGAGAGAGAGAGAGAATTGAATTTAAAAACAGCTTTATTGTTACATCCATATTCAAAAGATGCTTAAAATTTACTCACAAGAGCTATAAAAAATTGAGAGGACAGAGAAGGAAAAGAAAAAGAGTGAGACAGACAGAGAGAGAGAGGAGAAAAAAAAAGAAAGAAAAGAAATTACAGTCCCACATGATGTACTTTTTCAAGGAGAAAAACAAAAGTAAAAGCAGTAATCTACTAAAAATGTATGTCTAAACTCCCCTCCGCATCTACATGACACAGGGCCCCGTTAATCCCCCACAAATGCACAAACTTTGGGAGATCATGGACAAGACCATAGTATGCACATTCAACTCGCAGCCTTGCTGCCACCAGCCCCCTCAAAATATCACCTGCCTCAACAGACCCCGTGCCTAGCCTCTTATTTTTTCTGCTGAGCCAAGTAGCCATCTTAGCCTGCCCAAAAATATAATTGAGCAAGCATACTTTTGCCTTCTCTGACACCTTGTACCTTGGCCCCCCCGATATACACCTGCCAAGAGAAATGCGTTCCCAACCCCCTGCACCATCCCCTCAGTATCCCCAGCAGACCCTCCAATCTACCACACTCCAGAAAAAGGTGCTTAACTGTTTCTCCCTCCCCCCCTATGGTTGGATCAAGGTGTGCCACGTGATGTATGTTGCTATGGCCCTTGAATAATCCTCCACTGTAGATCAGCAGTACGCTTCTCCACAGCCTGTGAATAATCCTCCACTGTAGATCAGCAGTACGCTTCTCCACAGGAGGTTTATACAGGGAGCGCCAACATCCCCTCAGTGAAGAGTCAGGCCCCAAATCCCCTGACCACCCCGACGATCTCACTTCCCCCAAGGCATCCTGGTGTTGGACTTTTACTGCCACAAGATACAGGGCCTTTTTGCTGACCCCCTGAAAGTCGCCCAACTGTGGTGTTTCCGGATTCAGCAGGGAGTTCCCCAGATCCCTCTGGTCGTCATAGGCGGCAGCCACCGATACTGGAGGAAACTCCTCCCCTGTCTCTCCTGGCTTACCAAGGCGGAAAATTTTCTGCAGCGCCCCGCTGTGGGAGGCAGGAAAAGCAGCACGGATCCCCTCCAGCAACTGCTGCATCAGTCTTGTGGATCTCATGCCAACCTCCCTAGCCAGCTCACTCGCTGACCTCCATCCACCTCCGCACACAAGGTCACCCAGTTTAGTGACACCTGCAGTTTGGAGGCAAGTCTGTATATTTATGGACTGCAGCAACCCCATTGGAAACATAGGGTTGTGGAGAAGAGGCTCCTGCAACACCCACCCCTCCGGGCAGGTGGTGCCCCGACTTAGCCTCAAGGTCTGATACCACGCCTGTAGTACCGAGTTGTAGTAGGGCGTGAGTCCTGAAAAGTCCACCGCCCCTGGCCTCATCAAAAAAAGCTGGCAGTCATAGCCTAGCCCTCCGGCTCTCCGCAGTAGAGACCCCAAGCCAGACCCCTCCATCTGAGAAAGGGGTGATACAGCAGCCGTCCGGCAGCCTGTAAGCGGAAAGCCGTGAGCCTGCTTTGCAAGTCCACCAGGCCCTGTCCGCCTTCTTGCAGTGGGAGGTAGAGCACTGCTGCTCTTATCCAGTGCTGCCCCGACCAGAAAAAATTAACCAGCCGTCTCTGCAACTCTTTTAGTAGGCCCCTGGGAGGCTCCAGCACACACAGCCTGTGCCAGAGCATCGAGGCAGCCAGGTTATTTGTGACCAAAACTCTCCCCCGATAAGACATTTGTGGCAACACCCACTGCCATTTAGACAACTTGGCAACCACCTTGTCCAACATTCCCTCCCAGTTCTGCTTCTGGAACTCCTCACTTCCCAGAAACACACCCAATACCTTCATCCCACCCCTCCCCCACTCAAGTGCCCCAGGCAACCTGGGGACTACCCCCGTCCTTCCATTCCCCCACCAGCAGGGCCTCACTCTTCCCCCAGTTTACCTTTGCTGAGGAGGCTCTCTCATACAGACTCAGACTATGTTCCAGAGCCTGCACATCCTCTTGACTCCTGACAATTATGTTAACATCGTCAGCATAGGCGGACAACATTATTGATGGGCACTGTGGTGCGCCAGGTATAGAAAGCCCTGCAAGTCTGCTCCTAAGCCTGCATAGCAGAGGCTCAATAGTCAGCGCATACAGCTGCCCAGAAATGGGGCAGCCCTGCCTTATGTCCCTCCCCACCGGAATAGGACGGCTCAATCCACCCCCTACTTTGACCATACATGTTGCCCCCTCATACAGTAGACCTACCCATGACCTAAATCTCTCCCCAAACCCAAAAGCCCCGAGGGTAGAGAACATAAATTGATGGTCAACCCGATCAAAAGCCTTCTCCTGATCCAACGCCAGGATACCAGCATTAAAATCACACAAATTGCACACATCAATAGTGTCCCGCATTGTAAATAAATTGTCCATTATAGACCTTTCCGGGATGCAGTAAGATTGATCCTTGTGGATCAGTGATGTTAAACAATTTTTCAGTCTATTAGCCAAAGCCTTGGAGAGAATCTTATAGTCAGTACATAAAATAGCAATAGGTCTCCAATTTTTTAGCAGCGCTAAATCCCCCTTCTTGGGAAGAAGGGAGAGAGCCGCCCGCCGACAGGAAATTGGTAATGAACCGCTTTGATAGCACTCCAACACCACCTCCTGAAAATCCGCCCCCAGCAGGCTCCAGAAATGTTTATAGAAATCTGCAGTTAGCCCATCGATGCCAGGAGAACGACCAGTAGCTAGCTGACTGACAGCTCCAGTGAGCTCCTCTAGGCTGATATCCATTTCCATGCCTTCCTGCTCCTCTGGCCCCAGCTGAGGCAGCCCCTGAAGCAGCTCTGCAGCACAGTCCTGATCACAGTCCTCAGCCTCATATAGGCCAGTGTAGAATTCCACTGCATGCTTCCTCATCTCAGCTGGGTCCGTAGTCATCCCTCCTTCCGGAAGGCGAAGACAGACCATCTGGTTCTTCTGGGCTACTGACTTCTCCAGGTTAAAAAAGAAGGAACTGGGAGCATCCATGTCCTTTATTCCCACAAAACGGGCCCTAACCAAGGCCCCCTTTGCTCTCTCCTGTAGAAATTTGGCCAACTGCTCCTTCTTCTGCTGTAGAAGGCCACCACCAGCCTCGCAGCCACTGTCCAACACACCGTTCTCAATTCCCCTTATTTCCTGTTCTAGATTCAGGACCGCCGCCTTGATTCTGCTTGTGGCATTAAAGGAGTACTGTTGGCAAAAAACCCTTACATGGGTCTTCCCAATGTCCCACCAAAGACTAAGGGATTCGAACTCCCCCTTCTTAGTCCTCCACCTCTGCCAAAAGGTCTCAAATTTAGCACAAAAATCCAAGTCCTGTAGTAGTTTATTATTAAAATGCCAGTATGAGACTGGCTTAATTGAGCGGATGAGGCTAAAATCTACAGTCACTAGGTGGTGATCTGTAAACCCTACAGGGTATATTTTGCTTCTAACTAGCCTACCACTAAAAGCCTGAGACACATAGATCCTATCCAGTCTGGCTGCACTGACCCTATTGTCTGTCACCCTAACCCAGCTATATTGTCTAACCACTGGATGCCTTACCCACCATGCATCCACCAGATCTAGCTGTGTGATGAGGCCAGCCAGGCAAGTGGAAGACTGCAGATGGGGTTCCTCACTTGTCCTATCTAAATTAAAATCTACTGTACAGTTCCAATCCCCACCAACAATGCAGACCTCGGACTGATCGAGCTGCAGCAGATAATCTCTTATTTTAATTATGAGCTCAGTTCGTTCAGACCCCTGATTGGGGGCATAAACATTTACAAAACAAAAAAACCCGTTCTGCCACCTCTGCCCTCACTGCCACCACCCTACACTTTTCAACCTCTACTGTTGACACTATCTTTACTACCAGCCCAGGTGAAAAAAGAATGGCTACACCTGCACTAAAATTAGTGCCATGACTGAGGACATGCTGTCCCTCCCACCATAAGCCCCAGTCCACCTCATTTTCCCCATCAGTATGTGTCTCCTGGAGGAAGACCACGTCTAATTTCTTCTGCTGAAACACTTCTAATACTAAAGCCCTCTTCTTCCTATCCCTTCCCCCATTAATGTTTAAAGTGCCAACTCTTAAGCCCTGCATAGAGAGAGAGGATAGGAGAGACTGTAGAGACCCCAGTAAGAAAAACCAGCAGAGAAGAAACACCGTGTGATGCATGATCATTTTTAATTTCTCAGACATAGTGCTTTCTAGCTTTCCCTCTTTTACTCTTACTTGACTTCCTTAAAGCAGTAACGTGTTTTCTTAATCTAAACCTCTTCTTCTCATCAAGTACATCCAGCCCTGTATTCTTCTGCAGGGCAGCACATGACCTGATAAATTTATTTATGTCTGGAAAGTATTCCTTCACTTTAACAGGTTTCCCAAAGGTTTCATTTAGAAAATCATTTATCTGGTCCATCGTGTATATATCAGACTGCGTGTCTGACCGCGCAGACAGGGAATCAGAGTCAGAATCGTCATCCATGTCCTCGGCCTCGCTGTTCACCCCGCTCTCAACTAGAGTAGGCTGCTCTGACATGGCCGCTTTCTTGCCAGCCGCAACGTCTGCCGGCACGGCCCGGCTCTCACCCTTCCCATCCTCCGCCAAGTTCCTACCTGCCGTATTATTTGTGGCCACGGGGGTTTCCGATCCCGTTGTCTGCCCTTCCCCATGTACAATCCCCGGTTGTGTCTCAAATCTGCCGAGCGAGCACCGTCATTCCCATCCTGACTACCCTGCGCCTCCGTTCGCTGAGCTTGTTCACTGCCCCCCTCCCCGGCATCAGCCTCCGGGTGCGCGGCGCTATCTGCAGCTAACCCCTGCATCCTTTCCTTATAGTGTGGGCAAGCAAAACGCTTATGACCCACATCCCCACATTCAAAACATTTCATACTTCCCGAACTCGCATAGACCATATAAGACCCGTCTTCATGCTTAACACGAAAAGACACTTCCAGGGTCTGCGTCGGGGAGTCTAAAAACATAAAGACTTGTCTTCGGAGAGACTGAACATGTTTTAGTTTATTATCTTTACATCCGAGGCTTACAGTTCTGAGAGCGCTCGCAAATTTCCCGAAACGCTGGAGCTCTCGTTCCAATGCATCATTTGAAATAAAGGGAGGCACCCCTGAAACTGTTATCCTTGTAGAAGGAATAGCCAGTGGTGTAACTTGCGTATATACATCATTAAGAAAAACGCCACTTGCAATCAAGTGATTTACAAAGCGCTCCTCTTTCAGAAATACAACCACAGCTTTATTCATACGTGAGGCATGAGACAACTGTTCATGACCGACTTGATCCCCAGCAGCTAAAAGCACATCCTCGACCGTAATTTTGGCCTCAGGCGGGACAACCCTAACCCCGTGTCGGATAGACAGGGACGGCATCTCCCCGGACGCCATCCCTGCCGTTTTACGGCCACGCAATAAACCGAAAACTTACCTTCAACCGAAATACTGTGAAAACCTACAATTAAACTTTAAACCATGCAATAAGTGTAAAGAAAAGAAAAAGTAAAGGAAAAGATAAAGAAAGAAAAAGAAAGAAAAGAAACAACACAAGCTCTCAGCAAACACTCTGCACGCACACCTCGCACCCGTGAGAGAGAGAGAGAGAGAGAGAGAGAGAGAGAGAGAGAGAGAGAGAGAGAGAGAGAGAGAGAGAGAGAGAGAGAGAGAGAGGAGAGAGAGAGAGAGAGAGAGAGAGAGAGAGAGAGAGAGAGAGAGAGAGACTTGTTTGATGCTCATCTAGTCTAGAGCATTAGACAGGCCTGATGTTTAAGCCCTAGCCTATCTGGTACTTGTAATATTGAGACCATAGCACTGCCCATGCTGATAAATTGTTGCAAGACTAAGTTTGCCAATGGCAACGCATCCCATCATAAACCTCTACTCTCCCGCATGGAGGAAAATATTATTATTATTCAGCAACAAAAATCATCTTTAGTCTACCACCTCATATCATGCCGTCACTCATTCAATAGTCATTATGGTCATTCAATAGCCATTATAGAAAACCCTACACCAGTTTAAAAATTGGGGCACAAACATCTCAATGTCAATATGCAGACAAGTGCTTCAAGTTATCTACATAAGTTCAGTTCCAATTTAACTAGATCTGGGGGGTATACTATGAAGCAGGATTACTTAGTTAGCTGGATAACTGCAGAGTAAAACCCGGAACCCTCCCAAATCTGGAACACAGACTGAAGCAAAAAGAGCTGTTCCCGGTTTTACTCAGTGCAGTTATCCTGCTAACTAAGTAATCCTGCTTCGTAGTATACCCCCCTGTTCTCTTATCTAGATATCGGCATAGGTCTACTTGCTTGTCATAATGTTTTAATTGTGCTGTAAGTTAGTCTATGGATTCTGTGAGATACTCCCCTTTGTGGAACACTGTAGCAAATGAGTGTCTGCTCTGAATAAATAAAGGTCCGCTATTTTTTTAAGTACATGATTGTGACTAAAACAGGGCAAAATGATTGGTTCAGTTTACTGTTCACAACCAATTCACTGATTGGTTCAGTATTGCGCTAACGTTACATAAGAACAGCATTAATACCTCCAACCATTGCTGCGGTGTTACAATTACAATGCATTAATAGACGCTCTTATCCAGAGCGACATAAAAAAAAAATGCTTTAAGCAATGTCAACAAGATGATACAGTTAGCCATAAGTTAGGTGTCACCGAGTAGTTATTGAACCTAACGTTACAACATAACATTAAGTGAGACTGTAGATAACTACAAAAGGGAATCGCTACGAATATGACATTAACCTGACGTTAGTGAATTAATCCGCGACACGTAAAAAAGGGATATCCAAACCATCTCCATTGTAACGTGGGGATTCCTGTTTAACACTAACGTTACTTACCATAACGTGATATGCCGATATAGCTAACGTTAGCCACACAATATTTAGAAAAACCCTTAGCTACCTTAGAAAGACATTTTATAGGTTTTAAGCAACGCACTTACACGATTCCCTTAGCTAGGTTAACATAAGGGGAAAACTGAATGCAGCTGGTACTGGTAACGTTAGCTAGCATTAACGTTATTTACATTGAATTTAACTTAACGTTAGCTAACGTTAAATTAAGTTACCCATCATAACCTTAATGTCAGCTGCAGATTGCTATTTAACGTAGGCCTACGTAATGTTAGGTTATCTGCTAAACACGAATGCTACTGAATGCGGATTAGCTATATTACTTGGTTATAAATGAACGTCGCCAACCTACCGTTTTCTCCTGTATTGCTCTTCTTTCTCTGTGCTTGACATTTCTGGGTTGACAGCTTCTTCGTGGGGGACTGGATCAAGCACCTTTGGGACCCTGCCTAATCCTTTTGCTACCGGCCAAAAAATGATCTATCTCTTCGGTAGTCTCTGTAGATAGTTAACGTTACAGTGACGATAGTTAGTGTAAGTCAGACTGACACATGTTGATAACGTTAGCTAATTACGTTAGCGCATTACAAATCAAGTTAGGCTAACGTTAGCTCAAACTAACATTAGCGAGGATGCTAACGTAATTCTTACCTCTCAGTATGAGTATTTGTCCTTTAAAAAAATCTTCAGTGTCTTCCCAGCGAATCCAATGAACTCCGTGTGGCCTGAAGTCAACGGTGCTGCTCGGGTTAAAAGACTTAATGTCATTTTCATTGACAATGGCCTTCAGTCCATCATCAAAGAAGTTGACATATGCATACATATATTGTGTCACCAAGAAAAAAAATTAAGAAGCAACCGTCGTTTTGAATTTTGGCGGGACGGAGAAGTGGGCGGGGACTTGCACCACGACGGAAAGTTCCAGCAACCTTTTTAAAGTCAGTTTGACGAACAGGGCCGTGCGGTCATAGGCACCCCCACAAATCGCCATGCTCCTATTTTGTTTACTTAGGCTACTCAGGTTAACTTACTTTTTTTCATTCACTATTCACTGCGTAAAGCCGCAGCTGCAATGTGATTTGCTGTTAATGTGTTTTGACTTTTTTTGTGATTGGCCACATTGCCAGGGATGAACAAAAATCAAAGCACACATATGCCCATGCAGTTTTCATGAACCTTAAGAAGGCATCATGGATTTCATTAGGGAATAGTCCTGTGGTAGTAGACAAATCTGACCATGCTGGTTGACCAGCGCATACCCAACCAGCGTAAGGCCAGCCTGAACATGTTGGATGACCAACTCATTACCAGCTAGACCTGCTTGACCAGCTCATGCCCAGTTAGATCAGTTATGACCAGCTTGGCCATGTTATTTGACCAGCTCATTCCCAGCTGGGCCATGTTAATTGACCAGCTCATGCCCAGTTAGACCAGCTTAGCTATATTGGTTGACCATCTCATACCCAGCTAGGCCAGCTAATGACCAGCTTGGCCATGTTATTTGACCAGCTCATTCCCAGCTAGACCAGCTCATTCCCAGCTGGGCCATGTTGGTTGACCAGCTCATGCCCAGCTAGACCAGCTTATGACCAGCTTGGCCATGTTGGTTGACCAGCTCATACCCAGCTTGACCAGCTCAATTTTTAAGCTGGTCATAGCTGGATTTTACAGCAGGGGGAGCTATTTTTTTGACTATTCGAATGCAGCCTAGGATTTTCTTTTCCTCAATGGCCACAGATGAAGTTTAGCAAGGGAATGAAAAGTGACACGGAGTTAGTGTTTTCTGTTGGACATGTAAGTAGGCTATGTTACTTCTAGCTATGCAGCAAGCTACCTTAGCTAACTAGGTGGCTGAAGTCAGGTACCTTTTGAATTAAATTAATATAACAATGGAATATTACACTGTATTTCAGAAAATAAATAATATTTGTATGCAAATATCTTCATGAAAAAGTAATTTACTTTACAATGGTATTTAGCTAGCTATGATAGACAAGATATGGGGCCCTATCTTACACCCGGCGCAAAGCGGCGCTAACCCAAACGCAAGTGTCTTTGCTATCTTACACCCGGCGCTAGGTCCATAATAATGCCTAACGCTTACGCCGGTTAACTAGCATGTACTCTTGCGCCGTTTGGGCGTGTTGGTCTTAAGATGAGGAGTGGCCAGGATTCTTTTTGGCGTATTGCTATCTTGAGCCAGCAGAAAGCGCTTGCGCTAGAACCACCACTAACCTGGTCTAAAGACATGTCGCAGTTGTATACATGTTATTTTAACGGCGCATATAAGTGCGTCTACAAAGGCGTGTGCACAATGCGCGTACCCTCCTGTCTGTTACACACAGGGGCGCGCACAAGCATGATTAAAATATCAAGATTACAATGTGAAATTGTATTATTGTGTAGCCTATATAAAAAAATACATAATAATACAAGGGTCCATAGCCTACCTTTCCCTCAGCGAAGGGGAATGCCATGCACATTAAATTGCTTTCAGCCCACTCCATCAACATCCAGGCCATGTGCGATGGTACGGGACAATGGCTATCCTTTAAAAAGCAGCTGATAACACCTATATCAACCCTAATGCGCGAATTGTCATTTACACCTAATGCGTGAATTGTCATTCAATGGAAAACTCGTGCACGGCAATAGACGGACATTTAAGTTCTGAAAATGCGCTTCAGATGTCATTACAATACAGCTCTGTTTATCTATGAATACAGCCTGTAAGTAAATAGAATGGTTTGTGACTGAAAAAAGTTCAAAACCTTGTCCAGTGAATATTGCATTTATTGTTTTTCAAATAGCCTAGGCTACAGCGGATTCGCTGTGCATAAGGTTTTTTTTCGATAGCCTATGGTTAAAAAACGGAGATGTCACCATGTTAACTAAATTGTAACCTTAGCTATTCTTCGTCCTTCATATTTTTTAAATTACAGTGACCAGGTTTCCATACTCTCACCGTTTAAAACCCAGCTGATTTCACCCGTTATTCCATAACTGAACAAAACTATTTTAAAGAGAACTAAGCGTCTAATTAGAAACTAAAACAAATTTGCAGCACGTTACACAATTAATTCACAATTAATTTGAATGCCATTCTCTGCACGTGCGCTGCATGTTCTCTGTTTCCCCTGCTGTAAGTCGCACATTTCATGGTCTTCCTGGGAAAGTGGATTGTTTTAAAGGATTACGCTATGAGTAAAACAGGTTGGTCACATTTCCATAAACAGGACATTATTAAACAAGGGGAAATATGCGTGAACATATGGGTTGCGAACCTGACAGCTTTATTGTAGGCTATTTAGTGTCATCATTAAGGCAAAATAACGGTATGTATGTTATTAATCAATATTAGCCTACTATGCAGGTAGCCTAATGAACTTTGGATGAAGCTTGAACTTCGAGAACTCCATGAGAACAGCCTCTTGGAATTGACGTTTGACGCTTTCAGTGCATAATCAAACGAAATTCGCTGAACAAGCAGGCTAATTTGGCGTTTTCTAAGGTGAGACTGAAGCCATTGATAGCTTATTCTCAGCTGTTGCAGGTCCTTTTAACGAAATTTAACCGCATATATTTTGTAAAATAACAGCCCTGTCTGGAATTACCGGGAACTCATGGGCTAATGGTTAGTCCGAATAATATTGATCATACTCCATTTAGCCTATTCCTTGATCACACTAAACACGCACGAGCATGTCTGTTTCGCCATCAAGCAATCCGCCAAGGTGGAAAAGCGGGCTTTTAAAGGGAATGGGATATGACATTTTGATTGGTTTATTGCATGTCACGCCCAAGACACACCTATAGTTAATGAAGCGACTAGGTTCAGCCCAGTTGCACCTTGCGCCGTGCTTAGCGCCAAAAAAACACGCCGTTAAAATAGCAAAAGTGGACTTGGACACGCCCAAAATGGACTTTACGCCATGCGCTTAGACTAAGTGCCAAGATAGGGCCCATGGTCTGCTAATGTTAGGCTACTTGTTCCTGTTAGGAGAACCGATCGGAACCACATGCAGACACCAAGATGTAGTAGTAATCAGGCTTTATTCAGAGTCGACAGAAAAGGGGTCAGAGTACAGCAAACAGAGCAATGCGGAGAAGGCAGGGCAAAGTCCCAGAACAGGCAGGGGTCGGAACCGGGAGATCAATCTGTGGGGCTGGAGAACAGGAGGGCGAAGGGCTGGAGCGGGGCTTGGACGGAGATGGGTAGGCGGCAGGAGGACTGGGGCAGGACTGGATGAGGACAGGCAAGGCAGGCAGGAGAACAGGAGCAGGACGGGACAACACAGGACTGGAAACAGGAACTCAGAACAGGCAAGGAGCAGGCAGGAAAAAACACTGGAAAGTAGTGAGACAAGCACGAATGCAGGGCAGAAGACGATCTGGCACAAAACAGAGAAACAGCTGAGCTATATGCCAGACTGATGACGAGACAACGAGGAATAGGTGAAACGATAACACATGAGGAAACACATCAGGTGCGGAGACACAAAATGGGGAAAAGGGAAAACGTGAAACGGAATACAAGCACGGAAAACATAGAAACGGGGAAACCAGGAAATCATGACACAGGCACGGGACGTGACACACACATGATTCCGTCTTTACATCCCAGCTAAATTAATTTTGAGAATAACGTTAGGCAAACACTGAACAAGCACACCATTTTCCCAGCCGGACATTTAGGGCACTGAGCTGGCTGAATTTCTCACTGCCATGGTTTAAAACAGGAAGCGGTCCTGAAATCACAAGCTTGCAAATGGGTTTGATACAGTTATAGACCTATAATGAAATAAAATTGTTCTTTAAAACTTCAGATTTTCTCAACCTGGTGTAATTTCTACCCACATGAATGATTACAGCTTGTAATTTTGTGTTTTTTAATGATCGCAGGAGGTTGATGTAGCCTATGCCATCCACTCTCGCACCAGGAAAAACGTAGGGTACACATTAAAATCCTTGAAACCCCTGGGACCATTTACGTTGCAAACATAGAATCTCCAATTACAACTGCCTTAGTTGGGGACTGTAGTAACGTTGAGTCATATACTTAGCAGGCACTTTTATCCAGAGTGACATAGCCTTCAGTATATGAATGCATACATTATGAAGCAGGGGTCAATGTTGGGGAGCTGAGGACTTCAAAACGATTTCAAAAGTTTTTATTTAATTGTTATAACACTGCCCAATTACTTTTACCATCCATATAGAACAATACACATTGCTAAAAATGTTATTTAAATTTTATCTTCGCTTGATATTCTTTGCATGTTTCTTGCCCGTAAGTTACTATACAATTTTTGCCTCAATGGAGGGGAGTGGGTGGGCTCTAGAAAGAGGAGGAGACTTTTTATTGTAAATACAGAACCACAGCAAGGCTAAAAATCCTGCATAGTGCCCCTTTAAATAGGCTGATGAATGTTTATGATCTGTGATTAGCTATGGGAGTATTTGAGGGCTCTGCATCAGCAAAAGTTATGATAGGGCTACTTAAAGGGATAGTTCACCCATTTTGAAAAATGTTATATTGTTTTACTCATCCCCAAAAATAGCATGTAAGGCTGGAGTAATGCTGTCCTGGTCTCAGTGTTATAGCTATCACTACAGCCTTGCATACTATTTTGGGAGTAAGTAAAACAATATTTTAAAAGTAAGTAAGTAAAACAACATTTTTTTCAAAATGGCTGAACTATCCTTTTAATCAATAGTCAACAACTTTTATGATGGAGAAGTAGTTAAGCTGTCCCAAATGTGTTCACACCTCCTAGTTCTCTCCTTTTCTCGATTTCTCTCTTCCCCTCCTTTCCTCCACATACTTCCTGGGTAGGAGACGATTGGTAGTCAGGGAGTGGAGGAAAGGAGGTGAGGACTAAAAGGTATTAGGACACACCCTGTGTTTCCATGTTTGCCAACTGTTTCTTATACTGCTTGGACCCCGGTGATCGCTGCTTGAAGCTATATTTATTATTATTATTATTATTTTATGACAACACAGTTTCTCCAGCTAGCTCTGATACCACACAATGGACAGCAGTTACTGGTAAAAGTGGAGTCAGATGTTACACCATGCTTCACCTGACACAAAGTTTCTGGCAGATTTTTACAAAGAAGTAGATAATTACAAGCAAGTGAGTTGTCTAGCTAGTGATCATCATGTTATATTTTGAAACGACACATTACATCCCACTACATCAGCTGTTGTTGAGATGGGGGTCAGCTAAACTGAGTGTGATTAAGTGGCAAGTTTGAAACAGTAATCAGGAAACTGGTTGACCGGTATTGTATTGGTAGGTACTTGATTATGACGGGGGTGTATTTGCAGGTATGGAATTGGGAGGTGTTTATGGGCGGCACAGTGGTGCAGTGGACTGTCACCTCACAGCAAGAAGGTATTGAGTTTGAATCCCGGCTGAGGGCCTTTCTGTGTGGAGTTTGCATGTTCTCCCTAGTACCTCCTGGTAGGCTACTCCAGTTTCCTCCCGCAGTCCAAAGATCTTACACGTGGTGACGTGGTCAGCTCATTTAAAGCTGCAAAATATCTTGTAAGTTTAATGTAGCTACACTGTAAACGTACAGTCATGTACATTATATTGCGTTTCGCGTCGAGACTCGTTAATCAGCAACATTAGATCAAAGTAAACATATCATAGTATAGGCTACGCAAATATGACAATTTACGGTAATTCCAGAATCTCGATGTGCCCGATGTCAGAACATAGCGCACTAAGTCACCTCGTATAGCCTACTAAGCTACTGTAGCTATAGCCTACTGCTGTACTGTGACGGACTAGTGATGGGCATTCCGGCTCTTTTCAGGGAGTCAGATCATTTGGCTCAGCTCACCAATAAGAGCCGGCTCTTTCGGCACCAAAACGGCACTTCATTTAGTAGCATTTCTGGTTTTTCAAAATCGGCCAAAGTTAGCAATATTTTGACCTATGATTGGTGTTTGTGCACATTCTATCACTTAAATTGTTCAAAGGAATCTTACTCTACCTTCTAATTACCAAAATAACATTATTTTGCATTTTGTTTGTTATAAAAACTATTTAAATAAATGTAAAAAGAGTAAGACGCTATTAAACATGTGCATTGAAAGTAGGGCATTTTTATGTCTTGAAATAAATTGCACAATAAACAGTGCGTAGTTGAACATTTCAAAACAAAATAGACACTCATAAAATAGAACATAATATTGTCATAACAAAAATAAATAAATAAATGTATAAAAAAATAAATGTGCAAAACTGCAGCATCAGAACAATTAAACTGACCAACAATTAAACAGGTTTTTAAATTATTATTAATGTTATTTTCTTATAGTGGTTTTATTTATTTTTGGCCTAAAAAAATATTCTCTTTGATTACATATAGAACTTGAAGAAAAAAACAAATAAAGGTTCCACCGAGACCACAAGCACTTGTCTTGCGTTCATTTACAAAACAATGATTCATTAAGCACTAGGCCACTAGGACGGGAAACCCCGTAATTAAGGGAAGGAGACAAGACAGGGAACACACGTACCAAATCTACTAACCGGCTCACTGTCACATACCAATGAGTAGAAGTGCAAACGCCAGGTTTCTCAGTAAGAAAACCAAACAAGGCTAATGGAACAAAGAACTGCTAACCTATACTTCTACAAGCTAAGTAACTCAGTAAAAGCGCGAACGACCGATCTCCCAGGAGAGAGAAACATTTTGCAGGCGAATAGAGCAGAGATCTGCGGTCCCATACCTCTACGAGCTAAGTAACTAAAGAGCCAGCAATAATAAACGCCCTGCCTCAGTAATGAGGCGTTAGAATAGGCGAGTAGCATAAATGGTACAAATAAAACACACAGCCAACAAACCCTGCAAAATAATACGAGATAGTATATGAGGAGGCGAAAGGAACAGAGATCTAACGTTCCAAGGCTACTCTCAGACTCGCAGTCACACACAAACATGTCCACAACATCGCCCAGTCTACCCTATAGGAAGACATGTACCGAAGGACGAAAAAGAACTACAGTTCCGAACAAAATCACCAAAAAGCTCCATGTACGGAGACAGGTACCGACAGGAACGAACAAGACAGGCTGCACCGGACATTTACCGGCTAAAAGACTAACGTGAGATTAGTAAAAAATAAACGCCCTGCCTCTCCGTAAAGAGGAACATAACGAGGCGACAGGAACAGCGATCCAACGTTCCATGGCTACTTCCATAAGCTCGTAGTCACACGCAGAAAACATAAAGGGGGTAAACGCCGATCTCCCAGGAGAGAGAAACATTTTACAGGCAAGCCATCGGTAAACCGCCATCCCATACCTTTACTAGCAAAATGACTAACACAAGCTTAGTAGAAAATACATGCCCTAGCCTCTCAGTAAAGGGGAATGTAACGAGGCGGAAGGAACAGAGAGCTAACGTTCCAAGGCAACTTTCAGAGACTCGCAGTCACACGCAAACATGTCCACAACATCACCCAGTCTTCCCTATAGGAAGACGTACCGAATGACGAAACAGAACTACAGTTCCGAACAAAATCGCCTAAAAGCTCCATGTACGGAGACAGGTACCGAAAGGACGAACAGGACAGGTGCACCGGACATTTACCGGCTAAAAGACTAACGCAAGCTTAATAGAAAATACACGCCCTGCCTCTCAGAATAAATAAAGCCCTACCTGTCAGTACGATAAAAATGCCTGGTCTCTTAGTAAGAAATGACTATACAAATACATCCACAAACAAACAAAGACTCCTCTCGCTTTCACGGAAGAAAGCAGACAGAGAGAGGAGGAAGAGACAGAGAAGGCAAAAGGTCTAGGCAACGGAAGAAAGGAAAGACCAGGAAGCGGAGACAGAAAAAAGCCAGCGGGGAAGAGTCCTAATATATCCACAAAGGCAAGTCCCGCATTACTCCAATATAACCCACTGGAGCAAAAAAAGTCTCCTTATTGCTTAGTATTTTACCGTGGTCAAATATTTTTTTCTTACAACACAAAGATATTACTTCTTGGTAACACTTTATAATACTGTATTATAATAGATCATTAGTAGAATTTATAAATCATAATTCCTACATTCACGAACATCTATAAATGTATTAATTAACATGAGTTAAGTAAAGATCAGAGACTTGCTGGTCAACTGGGAGAGAACATGTGAACATACATCTTATACAGTGCCCTCCACTATTATTGGCACCCCTGGTAAAGATGAGTAAAAAGGGTTATATAAAATTCACCGTTTGGTGAACTTTAATTGAAGTAAATTTATTATGACAAAAAAAATCAAGGGTCTGACGTATCAAACAAGACCTAAACCATCACTCTGACAAATTTGTCAGGAGAAACAACCCTTAAAGTGATCCATCCATATCTACTGCATATCTGGCAGCAGAGTGATGGTTTGAGGCTCGTTTGATACCTCAGACCCTTGACGACTTACAGCCATTTTACCAACCATGTATTCCATACTGTTCCAGAATAATTTACAACTAAATCTAGTCCCACCCCCCAATTCCCATAGAGATCCATTCAAATACAGAGACGTAGTATCGCTTGTAAGAGTACCAGAACATAAGATATCAAGAGTCTTTTGATGTTGCTGGGTCACAGACATCAGGAAGTCATGGCATGCAAAGGATATGCAACCAAATATAAAAAATGATTTCTTTATTCTATATATAAATGCAGGGGTGCCAATAATTGTGGCACACATGGTTTTGTTAAAAATAATTATTTCTTGATGAGGGATTTTTTTTTTCTCATAATATATTTACTTCAATTAAAGGTTGGATTTTTCAAATTTTTTCAGTGTGACATTAGGAAGTCATCAGGAAGTCATGGCATGCAAAGGATATGCAACCAAATATAAAAAATTATTTCTTTATTCTATATATAAATGCAGGGGTGCCAATAATTGTGGCACACATGGTTTTGTTAAAAATAATTATTTCTTGATGAGGGATTTTTTTTTCTCATAATATATTTACTTCAATTAAAGGTTGGATTTTTCAAATTTTTTCAGTGTGACATTAAGCTAATTCACCAAACGGTGAATGTTTTATAACCCTTTTTACTCATCTTTACCAGGGGTGCCAATAATAGTGGAGGGCACTGTATATCCTCCTGCTTCCAGTGGGTGGGGCTGGGGCTTAGCCCAAGGACAGGGCCCAGCCAGAGGCTTTTACTAGGCCCCTTATCTGTACTTGCTCTGGGCTCTAATTTGCATCTGTCACTTCAAATGAATTATTAGAAGAGGAGCATGGTCTGGTGGAGTGATTAGTGTGTCTGTGTATGTGTGTGTGTGTCTGTAAATCAATCAATAAAATTTTATTTAAAATGCATTATCACCAACATGAGTCTCAAAACACTTTTAACTCATGTTAATTAATACATTTATAGATGTTTGTGAATGTAGGAATAATGATTTGTAAATTGCCTTACTGATCTATTATTATATGATATATTACATTATTAATTATTATTCTGGCCTACATCGTATTTTTGCACGCAAGTTTCTGCACCATCCTCATTGTACATGTGACTCCAAGCATGTTAGATAATGGATGGATGGAAGTGTTTATTTTGTACGTGGGGGTGTTTGGCTAATAAAGAGGGGTTTTTAATTGTAATGACACGCTAGGGGAACTGTTTTTTTTATCATGCTCGATGTTTTTACACAAAATGAGTGTCATAATTATTTGATAAAGGTATGATCAGAACGAAGGAAGCATTGCTAAAAGCACCACTGTACAGTCATTGTACCCCCACCAGAGGGCACCAAAAGAGGACTAACTGAATTTGAGAAAAACAAACTCAACATTGAGCAATATTGTCCCTCGGCAATAATGTGCATGACCTCACAGGTCTTAAACAGCTGTATATAATTTAATGCAGTTTAAACTCTAATACATTGCAGCCATTCTGACACTGATCAATTGCAACAATAGTGCATATTAATATTATGACAGTGCATATTAACGTTGATGTTATGCAGTGCATATAACGTTTTGACAATCTGAAGTAATTTTCACTGCATTCTAATCCCCCACTGCATAAAATAGCCGTAAAATGATTTATACGTTGCTTCTGGATTTCAAGAGTAATAATGCTTTCCTTTCAACTTGCTTTTTGATGTGTATGCTATGGAGGATTATTCAGCCAGAAATGGAAATGGAAATGGAGATGAAAAGTTTTTAATTTTAATTTTAATTTTGGGCTGAATAATCCTCCTTTTTCATTTTCGATTTTTCATTTTCGTTTTCATTTTCATTTTGGGCTGCATAATCCTCCATAGTATGCAACCAAAATGTACAAGTAGCTATAGGGAGAAGTGGTGGCAGTAACAAATCCACAGATATCTTTGTAGTTTCAGAGTAAATAAAGTCAACCATGCAGACTTTCAGCCCTTAAAAATAGCCCCGTCTTATACAAATTGTGCCTGTTTAAGGAAGGTATTTACTGGTGTTATAGTCTATTTAACTGAAACATTACCAGAATGAAACTTCGTAAAGTGCTTTGCAGAATAAAAAGCAGTCATGACATGGAATTATTTAACCAGGTCAACTGAGAATCACAGTTTAATTTCTAGTACCGGGTTGTCTTCGACTTGATTGATTTTCTAGGTCTTGCCTTGGAGGGTATTCAACAAAACAGGATTGTCAAGTTATCCTGAGAAGAACAAGGCTGTATTTTCACACTAGTGAGATCTCATCAATGAAAATGCACTATAATCTGGTTTTGAAGTCGTATTGTTAGCTGTTGCTATTGAAGAAAGTTATTGAATAATGTTTCTGAGGTTATTTCATGGTATATTATTATTAGTTATCTGGCTAACTTGCTTATCCGGCTTTGTGGTACATCCTCTTGTTCTCCAAATCCAGAAGTCTGCAACCCTGGTCTCTTGAGAGTGTTCATCATATATCAGTAACCAATGCAGACTCACATAAACCCAAGAGGCACGCTAACCCTGTAATAAACCGCTTTGATTGTTGTAACAAATTGACCAGCACACTTGGCACAATGTAGTCTTACTGGCCACAGGGAGCGAGGACTTCTTAACACCACATCCGAAGGACAGCGCCTTATACAGCACAGTCTCCACATCGCCGTGCTGGGTTTTGGATTTTATTTGTTCCACAAGAGATTACCACACCCTGCTGGCAAACCAACACCACTTCAAACAACAATTAATTCCTCAGTGGTCTCCCATCCAAGCTCCATGAACACACACGCACGCACGCACGCACGCACGCACACACACACACACACACACACACACACACACATGCACACACTGATATTAGGTAGCACATGTGAACATTAGCTTCAGCAGATTAACATGATTAGTCATATGTAGTATGGCTGCTGGCACAAATCGTGGCATCCATTCATTCTGGTAGGTGCATCTGCTACTCAAACCATGCAATTCTGTGGAAGTAAGATGTTTCGTGAAACTATTCTGTAGGCCCAAGAAAGCCTCATAAGCGAACTTTTATATAAATAATTAAATAATACAGTCAAGATCTAGTGGAAAAGTACTGAGATGGGGGGTTGTGAGAGGGTGCAGGATAGTTCTCTGTCAGCAAGGACGAGGGCATCTAGCACACCAGTCAAAACAGGAATGTTTTCCTCCTGTGTTCCATAACTAAGCTGATAAGATAGATCATGCTGACCGAACAGGTGGGAAAAGAATAAAAAATAAGGGAAATTAAGGAAAATTTCATGGTCTGATTAAAAGGAGGAAAGGTCACAAACAATTGTATTTGATAGATCAAGAGTGCCCCCAAGTGCATAGGGTAAGAACAGGTCATATAACATATAAATTTTTTGCCTAATTTGTTATTGGATAAAATAAGATATTATGAAAGGGTGTTACCACATATTATTGGAGTATTAGTAACGTAAAGGAGGAGTTATATGATATTATATAAGCTAATATTTGTTTTTGTTCGGGGAACTCCGAATCCTCTGCGTAGGTTTAAGGTTTTCCCACGTTGAATCAACGTTTAAATATTTAATAAAAGATTAAATTTAATAGAAGACTCTGCTATTTCCTTCATCTTTATCTTGAGAATTCTTCCACTCGAAAACCCATCTCAAATTGAACTTAATGAGGAGGGAGTCAAAGGACTTCCCTCCACAATTCATATAATTCCGTTCAAAATAGATGTTGGATTTGAGTGAAGATGTGTTTGCAAGTATTCGACGGCAGAGGGCGCAGTTTTGAAGACTGGATGTAATGAACACGCTGGGACTTGTCTCATTACTGGAGCGAGGAAAACATGTCGAAGGTAGTATTTGTGGAGCGCTAGACATCCATATATTTGCAGGGAAAACCAAGAAGCTGAGGATCTCTTGCAAAATGGAGCCTATTTCGTGAAGATGTTTCGAAACAAAACGTATTTTCCATGAGGACCGCCCTCAACATTGATTTTGCTGTTGTGGTAGTTCGCTCTGTTCAAGGGTGTTGGCAGTTCGGAGAGTGTGAACTTGTCTGCAAGTTCAGTATTTCACAACTTCGTGATTATCAGGTAAGTTCGTCACATATGCTCGAGTGTTTCGCATGTCTTAAACAGTTTTAGCCACATGTAAATTAACTATCCGTGATCCTCGTGTTGGATTTTTGTTTTTGATTTGTGTAACTTACAGGGAAAAAGGTGTCTGAAAAACATATTCCAACATGATTTCTTTGAACCAGAAAAAAAGCAATAATCACCTATGAAGTTGTATTGTTATTAAATCTGGAGTAGTATGAGTAGCCTAGTCCCTCATTTTGGCTAGCTGGTTTATGTGTTTAGAATTGTGAGATAAGATGACGATTTCCAAGGAGATGGTATACGATAGAAATAGCATGGCTGTCAGGTGTAGAGTGCAACCTTAACCATATTTAACGTTATTTCTTTCTGAAATGCACGCGGGCTGGTGATTTATTCAGGTTGCCAGCCAGGTTACTGTAGCCTACACATTAAACTATTAACAGTTTATTGGATATACCAGGGTTGATTGAAGAAACTGCAAAAAAATATGCAAAGAACGTATCCTTTAGACGTAGCCTACATTAACGTATACCCTACTGTGCACTATTTACATTTAACGATATTTAATGCAGATGTCGCCCATTGGGAAATTGGTGTTTGTTCGGTTGAGAACTCCAAAATCTAGCTGATAATATAATTTTACCAAAATGTGGAAAATTACATTTGAAAAATAAATACTAACGTTATTGGTAAACAAATACAAGCACAATGTTTTTTTTTCTTTTTGTTGTCACATTAATCCAAAATGTCTCCGCATATATTTCAAAGGACCTCTCTTGGCTTGGGTTAGAGCTAAGGTAAAGTTGCAGGTCCTTTTCATGTCAGAAATAACGCCCTTGTTGGCAGTACCAGAGTAGTCCTACCGAGGTACCACACCAGGTAGGACATTTCATCATCAAAAGCTTATTTTAGAAATTTTTATTTATTTATTTTTTTACAATATTTATGAGCTCAGTCACAAAAAAAATTTCGTTCCAGATGGAATTATGAAAGCGTTATATAATATAGGCTAGCATTGTCTGACCACCGTAAATGGAACCTTCTACTTTATAGCTTGAGTTTTTAAGAGTGCAATGTTATTCGTAATTACTTGCTGAATCTAGGAGTGAAGCTTATAATTTGGACACACTGCCTTACCGCGGAGGTAGTTTATATTTAGGATATCCGTTTAGGAAGAATGACATTTTAAACTCAACAGAATAATCACATCTGGTCTTGTGTTCTTTGAAGCAGTATGTTATTGCACTTTGTTTAGTTTAATTGTATTTTGTTTATAAACTTGTATTGTAGTTTGATTTGTTTGAATGAAGGAGTTACAAATATAAATTCATCTGATTAGACTGAACAGAATAATTCATCACATTACATCACAATAATTCATCATATTACAGATTACACCCTACAGTGCATGTATTCTGCAGCAACTCTAACCGTGACACATTCTGTAGCACAGAGATCTGAACTCTAACTGTGACACACTCTGCAGCAGACATCTGAACTCTAACTGTGATACATTCTACAACACAGCAATCTGAACTCGAACTGTGACACATTCTGCAGCACAAAGATCTGAACTCTAACTGTGATACATTCTGCAGCACAGAGATCTGAACTCTCACTGTGACACATTCTGCAGCAGATATCTGAACTCTAATTGTGACATTCTGCAGAAGATATCTGAACTCTAACTGTGATACATTCTGCAGCAAAGCAATCTGAACTCTGACTGTGACACATTCTGCAGCACAGATATCTGAACTCTAACTGTGATACATTCTGCAGCAAAGCAATCTGAACTCTAACTGTGACACATTCTGCAGCACAGAGATCTGAATTCTAACTGTGACACATTCTACAACACAGCAATCTGAACTCTAACCGTGACACATTCTGCAGCACAGAGATCTGAACTCTAACTGTGAAACATTCTACAGCACAGAGATCCGAACTCTGATACGTTCTGGAGCACAGAGATCTGAACTGTAACTGTGATACGTTCTGCAGCACAGAGATCTGAACTCTTCAGTCTTTTATTCCTCCTCTGTGTAAAGCTTTCATTTAAATGGCCACCTTTATTGTGGGGGAAAAGTCTGTATCCGACAGTTGTGCTTTGAAGACCCTTGGGGCCAATCAGAGAGAAGAATTGGTTTTGCAGATGCATCTTGGAGGAGGTGGAGGGAGGGGGAGAGAGAGCGAGAGAGAGAGAAATGTTTCCTCTACCACGGCCCTGTACTTTAACCCATTTTCATAGGAAATTGGCTTGCTTATGTCTGGCTTGCTTGGATGCTGATGTCCCAGTAACCGTTTCCAGCTAAGAGCAGAGGGCCCATTCTGTGGAACATGGTAAAACCCATTATGTATTTATTTATTTATTTAGAAGAGAAGTGGGAAGAGAGAGGCCTCTGGGATTGAGTGTTGCTCAATGTGCAGACAGATGGAATGGTTTGTTCTTTGAACTGGCTGTATTTACATGGTTAACCGGACTCTGTCCTGTGCTCTTTGAGCCTTGATGGCTGCCGTGTTCAGCGGCCTTGTGTTTACTCTAATGAGAGCATGGAAAGAGCGGACACCCCTATGGTACACCCATGAGCCGCGGCAGGAATGTCTCGCCCTCCTTTATTTTTAAACCCCGCTCTCTGGGTTCCCTGGTTACATGGGATGGTGCTGAGTTCAAATGCAGGCCTGACTTCCCCGTCCAACAGCCCGATGATACCATGATGCCGCGGTCAAAATGTCATGATTTGTGGTGTCTGTGAGGAGACCTGAATTTACAACCAACTGGGAAGTTATTATTATTATTATTAATTTATTTTTTTAAATATTTTTTTATTTTTTATTTTTTCATTTACAAAACAATGGCAGTTCAGATGGTAGAAGGGACTGTGAAATCATACTAAGGAAATGACATACAGCAGTAGAGAGGGGGCACTATGAGGTCATAATACCAGGACAGTTACATTCAGCAGTAGAGATGGGTCATTGTGAGGTCATAACAGTGATTTACAGCAGTAGAGACAGTCTTTCCCACAGCTCAGAAATATACTTGTGGTGGTACCTGCCGGCAAAAAAATGCAAGTCAAAAGGAACCAACAAAACGATGTCCAGTGTAAATGAAGTACGGTACGGTACCATCCCTGACTGTCTGTTGAAATTTTCCTTTATCTTTTTACAGAAGACAACATATTATAGTTTGTGTTTGTATGTAAATTACTTTATAGAGTTTTGTTAGAAATAAAAAAGTAGCATAACAATCATCTTGGCTGTACGTTACAGGCAAAGGATAACCCTATAGCAACGTTTTAAAAAATTTCCAGGAACAGCTATCCTATTTGTAAAATGCTCTTGTAATAGCCTACAGGAGTTATCAAAATGTCGTGTTTAAAAAAAAAAAGTAAATTAATTTATAATTTCAGAGAAATATGGCTACTATAATTGGGACATCAACTACTACCGCAAGGGAGCATAATGAACGCAAACACATTAGGCTACAAAATGAGCTGGAATTCTTAGAGCAAGTTACAAGTATTCCACCTGGCTTTTTACACGTTTAGATACCTTTGCTATCTAACTCGTAGGCTACGTTTAGAAATATGCAATTTTACTGGGGTTAGCCGCGTAGCTGGGGAAAAATAGCTTCCTTATCCAGGAGATCAGCTTGACTGAGAATGTATCTGTGATCCACCGTTATGGAATTAGATGTGCAGATGACATAAGTCATATAGCTATTGCACTGCTGCAGGTTGTAGGCTATAATGGTACAAAAATGAACATTATTAAAGTTTGCAGCAATAACTGCTCAGTTATTTATGAAGTACATTTGTATAGGCTAACATATGCCATGTAGTCTAGCATTATTAACCCTCCACTTAGATATTTAATGCATTTACCATAGCTTATATCATAATCAGCTCTGACAATATTTTGACGACTCCTGTAGGCTATAATAGTTAAAAGGGCGATTTACAAATAGCCTAGCTGTTCTGGAAAATTTGGAAATAAAGTAGTGTTATGCAGAAATCTCCCACGTTTATAACAAGCCAAATAACATAAAAATAAAAACCTAATTAAAATATAGGTTATTTGCTGCTCGGACTGAGAATGTGAGTAGGCTACATTATAAGTAAATGAACTTACTGGCATAAATACAATATCTCCATCACGACACATCAGCAAATATATAGCCTAAGTATACCGTTGTGAAATGAGGGATGTTTAGCTGTAGGCTACGAGTTGGTAAGAAAAGCGGAGGTATCTAAACGTGTAAAAAGCAATGTGGAATAGGCTACTTGAAACTTGCTCAAATAATTCCAGCTCATTTTGTAATTATAGATGGGCTACATTGATTGAAAATCATGCGGCTGTTTAAAACGACTTTTGTTATGATTTGAAGAGAATAAAATAGAGTTGCATCTGATAAAACCTTAATTGAGTCCCAAAGGATCCGAGGATCATCTACTCTATTAAACTTTTAAAATTTCTCCTGAAATTGTAACTTGAATGAATTCATGAGAAGTGTGGTATTAAAACGCCAGCTAGTGGCCCAGCTGCGAACCTCGTCAATAACACCAGTAATGTGTCTCTGCTGATTGGGTCTCTAGTTGCGGGATGAATATAGTGCCATGTCATGACATAACAGACATGTCATGGATGTCTTAGTGCATGATAAGCCAGTTTCTGTATAGGTTCCCTAAAACCTCCTTAAAATTGCAACCAATTATTAGTTTAAATCCGGAGAGGTCAATCATAAACTTTGTCGGTGAACTATAAAATTCTTTATCAAATTAAATCTCGCCCGAGTTGTTATCCTACCCAGTTGACCATGTCTAAAAGTTACTTTGAGGTTGCGTTGTGAAACTATTGCCACCCCCTTTGTTCTACTGGAAGCAGATGTAGACGCTTTATTGGAAGCAGCAGCTATGTAAAATGAACATATTGTGCATGATAATCGTCGTTCCACATCGTCGAATCCCACAAACCCGTCTCCTATATGGCCCGTTTCTTTTTAAAACGTTGCTTATGGTTATCGTTTGCCTTGGCTATAGGCTACAGCCAAGATGATTATCATGCTACTTTTTGTTTTTTTCTTTTCTAGCGAAACTCTGTAACGTCATTTGCATAGGCTACAAACGCAACCTATAATATGGTTGTCTTCAGTAAAAAGAAACAGGAAAATTGTCAACAGACGTACGATATTTCAGAGGGAGAAGGAAAGGAGACAAGGAGTCAGGGATGGTTCCGTCAATTTGTTTTATCATTTCCCTTCCTGTCTATTATATTTAATAATAAGCCTACTTGATTTCTACTGGACATCGTGAATTTTATCACCACAGATTTTATGTTAATTTTTGCCTTAACTGTTTGCCCAAACTGCTGTTCCATTATTCGTTATATTTTTCCAGCTTTTACTTTGAAAGTATCTGGTCGGGTCTCATAACGCCGTCTCTTAATACAGAGACGTCTCTGAAGTTACATAACACGAGTCTCCTTAATAGAGAGACGTCTCCAAAGTTACATGACGCGTGTCTCCTTATTACAGAGACGGCTCAGAAGTTACTTAACGCGCATCAGCTTATTACTTATTATAACGTCTCTTAATTCACAAAACGCTTTTCTTGTTACACACGCGTCTGTGTAAGGGAACATGGAAGCGTTCCGTACGACGTTAAGGAAACACGTGTGTGGGCAGGTGAAATGTGACCCATTTGGCGTTCCATAGTAGACCCTTCTCGCGATAGCAAAACAAACAGGTACGGGAGGGGTAGAGCGAGGGGAGATTGTCCACTAGTTAATCGATCGTTCTCTCGGACGGATAAAAAAATAAAAATAAAAATGCTGAAATGGGTCACCAAATATACTTTGGCGGCCGTTAATATACCTGGGCGGCCACCCAAGTAAAGTCTATGTGTGGGAAACACTGAGAGAGGGGGCACTGTGAGGTCATAGCAGTGATGTACAGCAGTAGAGAGGGGGCATTTTGAGGTCATTATTACATTACATTACATTTATTTAGCAGACGCTTTTATCCAAAGCGACGTACAGTAAGTGCGTACAGAGACATTATCAAGATCACTAGAGAACAGACAGGGCAAAGCACATCCTTCACATAATGTAGCAGCTATCCCATTATGCCAGGGAAGTGACATATAGCAGTAGAGAGTGGGCTCTGTGAGGTCATAGCAGTAGTATACAGCAGGAGAGTGTGGGCACTGTGAGGTCATAATACCAGGTTCAGTGACAAACAGCAGTAGAGAGGGGGCACTGTGAGGTTATAGCAGTGACATACAGCAGTACAGAGGGGGCACTGTGAGGTTATAGCAGTGACATACAGCAGTAGAGAGGGGCACTGAGAGGTCATAGCAGTGACTTACAGCAGTAGAGAGGGGGCACTGTGAGCTCATAGCACTGACATACAGCAGTAGAGAGGGGCACTGTGAGGTCACAGCAGTGACATACAGCAGTAGAGAGGGGGCACTGTGAAGTCATAGCAGTGACATACAGCAGTAGAGAGGGGCACTGAGAGGTCATAGCTGTGACTTACAGCAGTAGAGAGGGGGCACTGTGAGGTCATAGCAGTGACATACAGCAGTAGAGAGGGGCACTGAGAGGTCATAGCTGTGACTTACAGCAGTAGAGAGGGGGCACTGTGAGGTCATAGCAGTGACATACAGCAGTAGAGAGGGGCACTGAGAGGTCATAGCTGTGACATACAGCAGTAGAGAGGGGCACTGTGAGGTCATAGCAGTGACATACAGCAGTAGAGAGGGGGCACTGTGAGGTTATAGCAGTGACATACAGCAGTATAGAGGGGGCTCTGTGAGGTCATAGCACTGACGTACAACAGTAGAGACTGTGGTAGGTGTGTTAATATCTCTCCTGTTTCCTTCACTCAGGAGCCAACATTACCATGGCTACTGTCATCCCCCTCGTCCTTGCCATGCTGACAGGGGTCGGATCGCTGTCCTCAACTACTCCACTGCCCACATCACAAGGTATCCCCAAAAAACAGCAATTCCCATCCTGCGTTGCTTGCGGAGTTTGTGACATTGTTAATCCCAACATGTAGAGCTGCATATATCCAGTACACATGTATCCTTCAAATGAGCTTCCCAAGGCCTGTTCCTGATTACAGGATCTAACTTTGTTTAAAAACTTGATTTGCCTTGATTATGGTTAAAATTCAGTTTGAGTTGTTTGTCATTGAAAGAATAAGTTTAAATATTGACTGAAACTTTAGAGTAGAGTCGAGGGGTGTACAATGTCTCTCAGAGTTTCCGCAAAAAAAGTCAAACAAGCAAACAATATGGAAAAACACAACTTAATTCCTCAAAATAAGAAATAAGATCTTGGAATTGTACTTAAATACATACCAGAATGACTGTGTGGTTGTGTTCACTGTATTTTAATATAGTGCAAACTATAGTCAGTTTTAAAGTGATAGGGTCAGTCTGCTTTTGGACTCTTCTGAAGCCACGGACCACAAAACTCTTCCCAAAATGTCCCAGTGTACAGAAAGTGGGTCAGACACAGATCTGTATGAGAACCACATGGATACTCCCACAGCACTGAATACTGTTCCTGACATTGGCCTGTGGAAAACTGTTGTAGATTTATGACTCAGGTTTAGCTCTTAAGTTTACATGTGGGTTCTGGAGGACAGTGAACCCCTCAGCCTGCTCTTGGGTTGGCACCAACAAGTCAGTATCCAACATTCCTGATGGCAGAACACTGCTGATCCCCTGTGAAACTGAGTCAACATGCAGAGGGCTGTGTGTGTAAACTCTAATACACAGAGGGCTCAGTGTGTAATCTCTAGCACTCAGAGGGATCAATGTGTAATCTCTAGCACTCATAGGGATCAATGTGTAATCTCTAATACACAGAGGGCTCAGTGTGTAATCTCTAACACACAGAGGGATCAGTGTGTAATCTCTAGAGCTCAGAGGGATCAGTGTGTAATCTCTAGAGCTCAGAGGGATCACTGTGTAATCTCTAGCACTCATAGGGATCAGTGTGTAATCTCTAGAGCTCAGAGGGATCAGTGTGTAATCTCTAGCACTCATAGGGATCAGTGTGTAATCTCTAGCACTCAGAGGGATCAGTGTGTAATCTCTAGCACTCATAGGGATCAGTGTGTAATCTCTAGAGCTCAGAGGGATCAGTGTGTAATCTCTAGCACTCAGAGGGATCAGTGTGTAATCTCTAGCACTCAGAGGGATCAGTGTGTAATCTCTAGCACTCATAGGGATCAGTGTGTAATCTCTAGAGCTCAGAGGGATCACTGTGTAATCTCTAGCACTCATAGGGATCAGTGTGTAATCTCTAGAGCTCAGAGGGATCAGTGTGTAATCTCTAGCACTCATAGGGATCAGTGTGTAATCTCTAGCACTCATAGGGATCAGTGTGTAATCTCTAGCACTCAGAGGGATTAGTGTGTAATCTCTAGCACTCAGAGGGATCAGTGTGTAATCTCTAGCACTCAAGAGGGCTCAGTGTGTAATCTCTAACACACAGAGGGCTCCGTGCATGGGCGTAGGATTATGCATTCAATAAAGGCTGCAATAACGGTAAAAAATGACTTTAAATTATGCAGAAAAATATGTAACGCCCATAAACATAGTATGAATTATTTACCCACCCCCTTGCTACTTCAAACAGTAGCAAAGGTTTATCTCATGGCCACGACAAGTTTGAGTTTATGAAAGCACAAATGGGATATGTAGTCAACAATTATTGGTGATTGCTCAAACCGATAATACTATGGACTTCAATTCCCATAACCCAGTGTTTTAGGCAGTGTTTTGTGTACGTTATGGATATGTTGTAATCAGGTTGGTTGTAATGGAGAAGTCAGACCGCAAAAAAAGAGGAAAACTTCACGGAGTATGAAATCGAGACGCTCGTTACGGGGGTAGAGCAGATGGTTTGTTTGGTGCATAGGCGGCCTTTACTACGTTTCATTCGTTTCACCTGAAACGGTCCTCTCAACTGAAAATCTAATCAAAATCCCCACAGTGAATAAAAAAACCGCCCGCCCAGTAGGCCTAGTTTCCCCATTCAGCTAGGCTACTGTAGGCGCTGTTCCTAACTTAGCTATTTTAGTGATGACACTATCTTTAACTACTCCTTATTTTTCTACAGTCTACACCTTATATATATTTAAACCAGACTCAAGGGGGGAACCCATCCTCAGGGTCTAGGTCCTGATGACCAGCATGGTCAAAGCAGCCAATGTCCATGTTAATAGAATTAGCAGCAGCTAGATGACAGTTCAGATGTGGCGGCAATGATGGTGGGGAACCGGGCGCCAATGGCGGCGGGAGCAGCAGGCAGCGGTGATGAGGAGGGGAGGGGCAAGCGGCGATGGAGAGGAAGCCGGACAGCAGCGGTGAGGGAGTCCAGTTGACAGCAACTCTCGAGATGCATAAGCCCCGCCGGCAGAATGTAGAAAAAAGAGAGACAGAGAAAACAGTTTGGGAAAGTGTAATAGAGCAGCAGGAGCACCAACTGGGGGGGTAGGGGTTGGACATGTGCCCCCGCCAGAAGTAATCTAGAGCTGCATAGCTATGAAGACAGAGTTTGAGAACCCATCCAGTCATGAGAGGGAAAACAATCCTACCCACTTATCAAGAACCAGCCCAGGAAGATGGGGTCACAGCAGTTGACAGGTGATAGTAAGGAAAGGACGCCACCCCACATTACTCTATGGCTAAAGGCTTCTCTGGTCCTGTCTCCAGACTACAATTTGTTATAAGCCTGATCATAGAGGTGCGTTTTTTAATTTAGACTTAAATATTGAGACTGTGTCTGATTCCCTTGTGATTTTTGGTAGGGTGTTCCACAGTAGTGGCACTCTGTAGGAGACAGCTGCGAGTGTGATAACGTTAGGTATAGTGTTGTCACAATACCAAAATTTTGACTTCGATACCGATACCAGGTTTAGTATTATGATACTCGATACTGAAATGGTACTTGAAACTGAAACGATACTGATTCGATATTCGGTACCTCTACTGAAATGACCTTAACCCTATTTACTTTGGCCCTTCAGAGGCAATTTCCTCCTGGTTTCTACTAGTTTTATTTAAATGTCAATATCTAAAAAAATATTCCCTGCACATCCATGGTTTTAAATTCGAACTGAAGAAGAAGCTGTATCATTCAGAAATTTGCTACAGAATACATTTATTTCAGAATAGTCACATACAGTATATATATAATAACCATAACATACGGTACGTCGCCTAATGTATTTAAATACATTTAAAAAAGAACGTACGAAAGCGCGTGTGTATTCACACAAGTACAGCAACGTATTTCAGCCCTAAGTGAGAGGGGTGGTCACTGCGGAAATGTCGACTGTACGGGACTTTGGCGAAATATAACAAGATAAACTCTTCAGGGTTCATCAGAAAACAACTGTAGCTGAATATACTGGTAAGTACTTGGTTTCTTAAACATATTTATACGAGAGATTTTGGAGAAAAAAATGAGGTGTCTTCTAAACCGAAAGTGCATCAGGTACTGTATATAGTACAGTAAGCAAGGGAAAACGGCGAATACTCATTTGTACAACGTTTTTAAAAAATATTATTGTTTCAATACGTGACATGATAAAATACGACGACAGTCTATCGGGGTTATTTTCAGTGATTATACCATCATTTTTCAAGTCAAACTATCGTTAAATCCTTTACTTTGTGCTCACCTAAATTCTCCGTGGAAGTAAGGCGTTAGTTTAGTAGGTAACGTAAAGTAGCCTATAGCTCTGCCGGCCAAAAACAATATCGCGCGTGTGAAAGAATCAGACTCGTAGTATTGTTAGCTAACGTTCACCTTTCATCCTCTCAATCAGTAATGCAGACACATAACAGCAGAGCACACATTTGACCTAAAAGTACCGAACGTCGGAAAATTCTAATACCGAACCGTTTTTTTTTTTTTAAGTATCGAAAAAGTACCGAAGTTTCGGTGTACCGTGCAACACTAGTTAGGTAGCACTGGAAATGTCGACGTTGCTGGACAATTGAAAAGATAATCTCTTCAGGGTTCATCAGAAAACAGTTGTAGCTTCTTAAAGGTAGGCTATTTGGTTCCTTAAAATGTTTATGCAACTTGAGAGGCTGATGTATTCACAAGCGCAGAATCCTGCATCGGAATTATGAGGCTTTTCTTAAAGTTGTAGCCTAATTTACAATTTCAGAGAAATGTGAATACCATAATTGGGATGTCGACGACTACCACTAGGGCAGTGGTTCTTGAACTCGGTCCTGGGGCCCCCTGCATATGCTGGTTTTCGTTCCAACCACAATTGCAATCCCAGAATTTTAACAAGGTGTTGATTTTTCTTAATTAGATGTTTTTCATGTTTAGAGGGATTATTTCCCTTCTGAAGCCACGTTATGTTAGCAATAGCTATGCATGTCATGAAGAATAAAAGTCCAGTAATTCACATTGTGCTATATTGCAGACAATTACAAAAAGAGAGGTAAAAATGTTTTAACTGATCAAATTAAACAAATTAAAGACTGAGGTGAATCAATACCTAATTGGTGAAATTGTGGACACATGGCAACTAAAACTAGCTACTTGGTAAATAATGAACAATTCAAAAGACAAAGCAAATGATAATGAGCCAAACCTGCATTGTGTTAATAAGTTTATTAAGGAACTTAAAACACAAGTGTTCAACTACTGAATTAGGAGCCTATTGATTCACATCAGTCTTTAAATTGATCAGTTAAAAAAAACCTGTTACCTTGTATTATTGTTTGCAAGATAGCACTGTACGCACAATGTTAAGCTGGGATAGTCTTCATGGTGGTATGCATAACTATTTCTGACATAATTTGTCTTAAGAAGGTAAATAATCACTCTAAACATGAAAAACACCTAATTAAGAAAAATTAACAGCTTGTTAAAATTTTGGGATTGCAATTGTGGTTGGAACAAAAACCAGCATTCACAGAGGGCCCCCAGGACCGAGTTTGAGAACCACAGAGTTTAAAATGTTATAAACTTATCTTATCCACTAATGTACTGATTAACCTACCATGGCTTTAGATTTATATGAAAGCATCTCAAATCTCGCCTAGTGCTTTGAAAAAAAAAAAAACTTCTCCAAAATGTTCATAAATAAAACATTTTATTTTAGAAAATGCCCTGTGTGAGGTTGTGTAGAAATGCAGGAAATGAGTTTTAAAAGGCTCAAATTTTGAGGGCCAATAGTCATGGTTCACTACTGTTGTATGGTGTATTATTTGTGTCCCCCTCCATTATCATCACAAAGAATATGTACTGTTTGTGGTCCCCCTCTAACACAAAGGGCTCCGTGTGTAATCTGTAGCACATAGAGGGTTTAGTGTCTAATCTCTTGGGCAAAGAGGGCTCATTGAGGGGTGGGGGGGGGGGGTAGCAATGGGCAAATCATTGACTTTCTTAAAACTCATCGTCCAAGTCACACAAAATAGGGCACATTCTATCGGCCACTGTTTTATCAAACCTTTGGAGGTTATTCATTAATTTATTGAAAGCCAAAGTCCAAACATGTCCTGGCAGTAGCCATTAGGAGAGGGAGAGAGAGAGAGACTGATTTATTGGCTTAGAGTCAGATTCTTAGGCTCTAAGAAACGCAGTTCCAGGGACAGTAGCAGCTGTTGCAGGGTATTTTTACAACCCATACCCCCTCGCAAAAGGCCCTGCCATGGACTTCAACCTTTCAGCTGACGATCACACTGAAGTGCTTCTGACACCAACTCGTATCCCACTGCATTATTAGGGGACCGAGCAGCGTAGCTGCTGGTACCCTATTGTTTTTGTTCGGATCCCTTTGAGTGAAATTTTTTTTTTCTCCCCTTTCACCTAAAATTCCTGTGAGCTGGTTTGACCTATAATCACCAAACTTGGCAGGCTTGTTGAGATTGCCAAACTCTTGGATCCTCTATATTATGATGCAGATTGAACACCTGGTGGCGCTGTAGTGCATGTGACAAAATTTTGACATTGACACGCCCACTGCCGACGCCCCGTTTCACCTAGAGTCACATAATTTGGTATACAGGTCCCTTTGCTCATTCCGAACAAATTTACCTTAAAACACTACTAAATGCTACTCCTCCTACAAAATTTGACAAGTTTACATGAAAACTGGTAGACACACTCCTTAGACCATGCCTCATAAAAGTCATATACAGAATTTTGATATTTTAAAAGATGGCCGAATGACAAGCCAATTAATTTTCACTGGGCGTGGCTTATCACAAAAATGCTAATAATTCCAAAACGATTTTACAGAAAGTTATCAAACTTGGTAGGTCTGTTAAGAGTAACATCAGGACTTGACCTCTACAGTTGTAACCCAATTGAACTATAAATATAAAAAAATTATTTAAAAATTCACTAAAAATCACTGTTCCTTTGCAGAGATTTAAAACGTGCTACAGTGACAAAGACACGGATTTGGATCATAGATCTTTACTAATTGGGTGGGCGCCATCTTGAATTTGCAGACATTTTGGTTTAAATATACTCATCTATTACTTCTCTGTGTTTGTCCTTTACCGCTTGACTGATTCTTATGAAACTTGGCAAATAGTTAGAAGTTGTCACCTTACAAGCCCTCACCAACTTTGGTGGCGATAGGCCAGTTGGTGGCGCTGTAGTGCACGTGACAAAATTGTGACATTGACACGCCCACTGCCGACGCCCCATTTGACCTAGAGTCACAAAATGTGGGATTCAGGTCCCTCTCCTCATGATGAACAAATTTGCCTCAAGGAACCATGAAGTCAGCCATATTGGATTTTTCACTAATTGGCTTTTTGTACAACATTTAAAATGCTACTCCTCCTACAAAATTCAACCAATTTGCACGTAACTTGGTGTGTGCACTCAGGTCATGGACCGTCCTTAATGCATTACTTTGCTAAGGCTTAGGTCAAGAAATGGCCAAATGATGAGCCAATGAATTTTCAGTGGGTGTGGCTTATCACAAAAATGCTAATAAGTTCTGAAACTTGGTGGGTTGAATGAGAGTTAGATCAAGACTTGAGCCCTGCAGTTTTAACCCAATCAGTCGCTATAGAAATACATATGTTGGGATGACAGGTATGCCATTTGCCAAGTACACTATCTATTAGGGGTGTAACGATTCTCCAAATCCACGGTTCGGTTCAGACCTCGATTTTTGAACCACGGTTTCGTTCATACCTCGGTTTTTTTTGTTTTGTTTGTGTAATGTGTAATATTTACAAAATATACAGCTCAGGGTTTTTCCTACATAGTAAATTATTTGACGGCCGCAAAAATGATTTCACGGACCGCCAAAATGACAATAATTGACAAAACGGCATATAAAATCATATCCGAATGAATTTAATTAAATTTTTTGGGTGCAATATGGTCTTTCGGCCAGCGGGTGGCGATATATATTGTATATTGTAGTCGCCTTCAATATGTCAGTACTAGGAGATGAGTAGAAGAAGCATAGAACCATAGACTGTAGCCTATAGAAATGCGGCTCAGCTATTCTGTGGCAGAGTGCGACTCGGTAGAAAGACATAGCGTGGGCAGCGAGTTGGACGGAACACGCTCTAATTTTGAATTAGGCTACCTTTTGAGGCCCTAACTTCTGAAAAGGTAAAAGCTTTAACCCGATCCACGTTGGTGCCCCATAACTATAGTGTTAGACTTATTGGTCTCAATTACAGTATCCTATTCATGTTTGTCTTGAATTATAAACTAGGCTACAGCTTTAAGAAAACCCCAGGATTGATACTACAGTGCAATGAAATCAGAGGGTGCTGTTAATAGCCCAAAGCGTTTACGACCCTCGTCTTGCCACAGCCACAGACTGTAAAATGCACCGTTTACAAGAAAATCATGTTCAGTAGCCTATAGCTAGAAACAATAATATTTTTTTAAAACGTTGTACAAATAGGCCTCGCATTCGGCGTTTTCCATTGCTTACTGTAGGCTACTATACAGTAGTTAGCTGATGGCTACCTGATGCACTTTCGGTTTAGAAGACACCTCATTTTTTTCCTCCAAAATCTCTCGTAGCTAGCCCATAAATATGTTAATGAAACCAAATATCTTACCTGTAGGCTGTATGCAGGTAGGCTACCACTGTGTTATGAATAACCCTGAAGAATTTATGTTTTTGCCAAAGTCCCGTACAGTCGACATTTCCACAGTGACCTATCGCATTTAGGGCTGAAATAGTCTACGTTGCTGTTGTCATGTAAAAACACAAATTGAGTTTTTGTACGTTTAAAAAAAACAAAAACGTGTAGCTACATTATTTCTGTTTTAGAGTGTTGTTTATTTATTTTTCTATTTGTGCGCTATCAAAATAGCCTAAATGGTGTAATATTCAAATATTCAAAAAGCTTCAAGGACCTTTGATTTCTAAAACCTAACTACTAAACACAGCCCTACTGGTACTTTACAACCAAAGCCTACATGGGCTCTTTGTACTCCAAAAACGTATTTACGGTAAAATGAATGCTAAAAATGTTGCTACTCACGCACTGCGTGCGCTCGCATTGGTACCGTCAAAACCAATTTCTCTGCCAATAAAAACCCTGCAGCTTGCCCTAACTTTAAATAGAATAATAATTTCGAGATTTACATGTGTTATAGTGTTAATTGTGAAATGAAAAATTTGTTTTCTTACATTAGTAGCAACGTAATGAGAGCTCAACAGGCTGCACCTGCAGTGGTGGCAGCGGGTTGGGGTTGGGGAGGGGGTGTGTCGCGGTTCCGTCTTCCAGAACCGCGATACAAGACCGTGGACGTTTGTATCATGGTTTCGGCCTCGGTTTCCGAAGCGTTACACCCCTACTATCTATGCTTAACAGGCTGTCTAACTACCTTGCCAACTGTGACAGTTCCTGTAGCTTAGTGGTTAAGGCACTGTACTACCGTGTAGTAGGTTGGTAGTTTTATCCCCACCTGTTCCTAACATTTTTTTTTGAGGCACACAATGTTAATGTCATGCTAAGTATGTTTTTTTAACATAAAACAAGTTATTTTTATTGCAAAGGCTAAGAAATTTCACAATATTAACTGTTAACTGTTTGCATTATGAAGTCAGTTATTTGGCCTCCATATTTCCGTTAACCTGCTTTGGCCTAGAGGTTACAATCTTGGCTTTCCATGCGTGAGGTCAGTGGTTCGATTCCCACTTGGCACAAATGACTAAGTTAATGTTTGGCAAAACTATTGTGCAAATGCTATGCTTCTTTTAATGTTTTCACATTAACCTTTTTATTGTAAAGGTTAAGAAATGTAACAATATCTGTTAACTGTTTGAATTATGAAGTCAGTAAGCCAACACAATCTGATACCGCAACATAAAAGTCTTATTTGGCCTCCACGTTTCTGTTAACCTGCTTTGGCCTAGTGGTTGCAATCTTGGCTTTCCATGCGTTAGGTTAGTGGTTCGATTCCTGCTTGGTAACAATGGCTAAGTTAATGTTTGGCAAAATGATTGTACAAATGCTACGCTTCTTTTAATGTTCTTTTCACAGTAACGAACACCTTTTTATTGCAAAGGTTAAGAAATTATTAACTGTTCACTGTTTCACTTGTAAAGTTAAAGTTAAAAGACGTTAATGGCCGCCAACATGGTCCAGTAGCTTACGATACTACGACCAATGAAAGATTTACCGCAGGTCACATTTACGCAGTTGGCTATGGGAACAAGTATCCATTTGTCAGACACAGAAAATAAAGTTTTCACGCAAAATATGATCTGGTACAGAGCGCGTTGTTGCAGTAATGTAAAAAATCAATTCATAACTGTGCCATTGGCTACGTGTTTTGAACTAACATTTCTTTTCAAACATCGTCACTAGTCTCAATCTCACACAAAAGCCGAAAAAAGCATCAGTCTATGTGTAGGCCTACTTATGTTGTCCTATTGCGGTTTAGCGGGCAAGATTTCTTGATTCATTTGCGACAAAGAGGATGTGCACTTCAGCTTTGTTCGTGTTACGGTTTTCACACATAACACAATATCACCAAAAAAAGTAGGCTACTAGGAAAATGATTATCCATTTATTATTTTGATTACTGTTATGAATAATAATTAAAATAATAATGATATTGTATTACGTTTGGTAGTGTGTGTAGTTGTGTGGTGTTGCACACAATCACAATATTCTAATTGTAATGACAAATGATTCTAATTGCAATGACTGTTGCCTTTCATTAGGCTCTTGGCTGTGTACCTGATGCTGTGGCTGTATTTTAACATAGGCCTGTGTCCATTTTAATCCATTTCCATGCAAGCCAGTATATAAACTGGTTTAAATCAGTGTCCTGCAGATGAGGGAGGCTGCCTCTGTAACTGAGCCAGAGAAACACACAGCACTGTAAAACTTATGACCGTGTCAATTTATAATGGAAACAGATGGGAGGTAAGTCTCTGGCTGTGTTTTGCTCCTTAAGTCATTTGTGATCAGCGGCCATATTAGCAGGCATGCCTACCCGCTGATGGTGAACGACAGTTGTGTCTCTGCTCTCGCCAGGCACTACTGACCATCTGACCGTCTCTCACTTTCTTCCTCCTGCTCTCCCTCTCTCAGCACCCCCTAAAGGTCCACACTTCACCAGCTGTGTCTCCCGGGAGATGGAGACGTTCCGCTGCTGGTGGAGTGCAGGAACTTTCCGGAACCTATCAGAACCCAGAGCCCTGAGGGTCTTCTTCCTGAAGAAGTAAGAGAACAGGAAGCAGTGGAGGAATCCCTCTGTTTACCAGAGGGAACGGACTCAGTATTGCACTGAGTGGCCTGCATTAGCTGCCATTGGTAGTTCATTAGCTATAGCACCTTTTCTGCTGGGTTGTAAGAAATAAATCAAAATAGCCTAAATGGTGTAATATTCAAATATTCAAAAAGCTTCAAGGACCTTTGATTTCTAAAACCTAACTACTAAACACAGCCCTACTGGTACTTTACAACCAAAGCCTACATGGGCTCTTTGTACTCCAAAAACGTATTTACGGTAAAATGAATGCTAAAAATGTTGCTACTCACGCACTGCGTGCGCTCGCATTGGTACCGTCAAAACCAATTTCTCTGCCAATAAAAACCCTGCAGCTTGCCCTAACTTTAAATAGAATAATAATTTCGAGATTTACATGTGTTATAGTGTTAATTGTGAAATGAAAAATTTGTTTTCTTACATTAGTAGCAACGTAATGAGAGCTCAACAGGCTGCACCTGCAGTGGTGGCAGCGGGTTGGGGTTGGGGAGGGGGTGTGTCGCGGTTCCGTCTTCCAGAACCGCGATACAAGACCGTGGACGTTTGTATCATGGTTTCGGCCTCGGTTTCCGAAGCGTTACACCCCTACTATCTATGCTTAACAGGCTGTCTAACTACCTTGCCAACTGTGACAGTTCCTGTAGCTTAGTGGTTAAGGCAACTTTCCGGAACCTATCAGAACCCAGAGCCCTGAGGGTCTTCTTCCTGAAGAAGTAAGAGAACAGGAAGCAGTGGAGGAATCCCTCTGTTTACCAGAGGGAACGGACTCAGTATTGCACTGAGTGGCCTGCATTAGCTGCCATTGGTAGTTCATTAGCTATAGCACCTTTTCTGCTGGGTTGTAAGAAATAAAAAAGGGCAGCAACTATCCACAATAGGAACTAAAACGATTCCTGGAGTGTGTTCGTGTTTGCTTTTCCACCGCACTTCAAGACCCATGAAGATTAGGCAAAGTAGGAGGAAGTTACAGGGGAAAAAAATAAGTTTAAGAAATATTGTGGTCTTTTTTTTTCTTGCTTAATTTTTAATTATTTTCTCCATGTACTGTTTAACTGAGTGGTCTATGCCCAGTTCAGCTAAACTCATAGAAATTCTTTGGTGGTCATTTAGGGTTGTCACTTCCTTATAATAGCTACGGAATAGCTACGTCGTGTGAAGACTAAAATGTTGCGTTCCTTATTGAATTAACAAGAGACGCAATTTGTTCCGTTACATACACACAAAGTCTTTCACAATAGTGAAAATAACATAATCATGAATAAAATCAAGTTTCACATGAAATAGGCTAGTTGAGATACAGAATCATTGGTCGCAGGCAATCGCCGCAAGCTCTGCTTGCAGTGTGTCAGATGCGCAAATGTTGTCATTGTCTAGCTGCTGCTAAATGTTTTTCTGTTGCTGGTATGTAAAAACGGTTCTTGTGGTCTGCTTGGCGATTCTCGCAAACATTGCATTTGACGAATCTGCGATGTTCAGTATTGCGAGCTCCACCCCAATAGTTCCAATAGTTTTCACCATTGAAAAAGTACTACTTCGTAACCAGGCACTTAAAAGGGGTTAGGAACCATGCCCCAGGAACCAAAATCAGGCATGGTTCCTCCAGTGGAAAAAGGGCTTTAGTTCCTGAGTTCTGCAAAAAGTTCCTGAGTACCGGAAAAGGTTCCTGCGGTGGAAAAGGGGCTTATGATATCAGTGGCCTGTATTAGCTGCTATTGGTTGTTCATTAGCTGTGATATCAGTGGCCTGCATTAGCTGCTCTTGCTGGTTCATATTTTTTTATATCAGTGGCTCACATTAGCTGCTATTGGTAAATCATTAGCTATGATATCAGTGGCCTACATTAGCTGCTATTGGTAATTAATTAGCTATGATATCAGTGGCCTACATTAGCTTCTATTGGTAATTCATTAGCTATGATATCAGTGGCCTACATTAGCTGCTATTGGTAATTAATTAGCTATGATATCAGTGGCCTACATTAGCTTCTATTGGTAATTCATTAGCTATGATATCAGTGGCCTACATTAGCTTCTATTGGTAATTCGTTAGCTATGATATCAGTGGCCTACATTAGCTTCTATTGGTAATTCATTAGCTATGATATCAGTGGCCTGCATTAGCCACTGTCTGCAAATACAAAGTAATTGGATTGATCCATGGTTGTAGCATGTTTTTTTGTCTGTAGTTAAACCAGAAATAATAATTTAGTAGGTGGTTAGTTCTGAGATCAGTGGAGATGACGTTTCCTCCTGACTGTGCCCTGCAGTACATCCCCCAAAGTCTGGCAGGAATGCCCGCAATACAGCTGGTCTGTGGAGAGCGAGTGCTTCTTCAACAAGACTCAGACATCCATCTGGACAACGTACTGCCTCCAGCTAGTCTCACAGGACAGAGGCATCACGTATGACAACACATGCTTCAGCGTGGAGAACATAGGTGAGCGTCCAGCCCCCTCCCCTCCATTTTCCCCGGTTCGCACTGGTCTCCATGATGGAGTGGGACAGGAGTTAGGAAAGTGTGATTCTGGAAAGCTCTGCGCAAGTTAGTACCACTTTGCGATTTTGGCTCCGTCCACATCAGCTTTCCACTTTCCGGGAAGGCTAATCCATTTATCAGATTCTTTCAATGAATAATTTCACTTGAATTAGCTGTAAACTTTAGCTGTAAAATCCTCATTTTATGATAAAAAATGATTTACAAATAAGTGTTGTCTGTACCTTAACAGTGCACCCGGACCCCCCTGTGAGCCTGAATTGGACCCTCCTAAACATTAGCCAGTCCACCCTGCACTTTGACGCCCTCATACAATGGAAGCCACCGTCCTCAGCTGACGTGGAGAAGGGGTGGATGAGTCTGGTGTATGAGGTGCAGTATCGTGAGAAGGCTGGCCCACGCTGGCACACAGTGAGTACAACAGGTCTCCTTCACCTTGTGCTAAGTGTTAAATTCAGTATTTAGCAACACTAATATGATTAGTAGACATACCAGCTATGAAAAAGATTGAGACCACATCAAATATTCAGTTTCACAGTTTATGGGTATGTGTAAAAATGTAACTTTTGATATTCTTTCATGAACTATTGACCACATTTGATTTTAATTCCAAATATAATAACAACTGGTCAAAATACTAAAAATACACAGAGTTGAATCATGCAAACTCAACATTTATTTATACCCATAAATAAATAGCCAAGTAAAAATAAGTCTTTAGTTAGGAAGGATTCAACAATCAGTATTTGGAGGAGCAACCCAAATTCTTCTTTAAAAAAATATGGGATCGTCTCTTAATTTTTTCCAAATGTTGTGTGATGATTTCATGTATTGCATAGAATAATGTTTTATGCATGTTGTGTAGAGTGGTGATTTCATATGTGTTGTGTAGAGTAATGATTTTAGTTGTGTTATGCAAAGTGATGATTTGGTTGACTTAGTTCAGGCATGTGGTGTGAAGCGATGATTTTGTGTTGTGTAGTGTTGTGCAAAGTGGTGATTTGGTTGGCTTAGTTTAGGTGTGTGGAGTTATGATTTTAAACGCATTGCACAGTGTGTGATTTTTACAGTGTGGTTGATTTTAGCTGGTTTGTGTGGAGTGATGATTTTAAAGGCATGGCACAGTATGTTATTTTTACAGCGTGGCTGATTTAGCTGGTTCTTTCCCGCAGCTGGGCTGGGATAAGAGCTCTTACCACTCTCTGTATGGCCTACGTGTCGACACTGAGTATGAGGTGAGGGTCAGGTGTAAGATGCTAGCATTCGTCAACTCTGGTGAATTCAGTGAGCCCATCCTCATTTCCATCCCAAAGATAGCCACTAAAGGTGAGTAAGATCTTGGTGTAGGGGAGTAGCTGGAGGAATTGTTTGTGTGTGTGTGCGTGCGTGCGTGCGTGCGTGCGTGCGTGCGTGCGTGCGTGCGTGCGTGCGTGCGTGTGTAACCATATACTGTACATTTCATGCAATCTGTGTGTGAAGCACTTTTCACACCAAAAATCCAAAGGACATAAAAGCTACAGGCAACACACCACCTGCAAGAGGTGAATTTATTGGCTACTCTTTGGGCACACGTCACATGAGACTGATGCAGAGCAGAGGGTACACTTGTGTATTTTATTGCATCCAAAGAGTCAGTTAGTTGTCCTGACAGATTATTATGTTAATGTGCGAGCCTTTATTGTTCTAGTGCGCCCCTCAGGGGTGGTTTGTAATGCCACAGCTGGCTTTAAATAAAGGGTGGATTAATATTCTACCCAACAAAATTCCACTTTGGCACGTTTTTGGCAAAATTTTAAGTAGTGTTGTATGTTATCTGCATCAGAAGGCCAACCCAATATGTTTTGAATGTGTTATATTATCAGTAACGTATCACCCAATCACAGCTCATAACCCTTAAACTGTGGTTAAACTGTCAGACAGCCTTAGGAATATTTAAATGGGTGAAAAACTTGTTTTTCAGAGTCGAGAATTCCTCTTTTGGTCCTCCTTATTTTCGGAATGGTGGGGGTTGGAGTCCTGCTCTTGCTGATCATTTACTCCCAACAGCAGAGGTGAGAATCACGCCAACAGGATCTGGGTTTTAACAACGTTAAGCACCAGCAGAATCTATGCTTTAATAAAGCATTAAGCACCAGCAGGCTGTATGTATTAATAAAGCATTAAGCACCAGTAGGCTGTCAGGTTAAATATTGCAGTAAGCACCCACAGATTTAGTCCCTCTCATCACAGGGTGTAACATGATCCTTTCTAACTCCTTCCTTCTTGCTAGGCTGATGGTGATTTTCCTGCCTCCTGTACCCGCCCCCAAAATCAAAGGCATTGATCCAGAGCTGCTGAAGGTATTTTTCCTGCTGAACCACAACATAACCACTGAACATACCGTTTAAACACAATTTGAATGCTGAACAAACCGCTTAAACGCAATCTGGCCACTTAACATATACCATTTACACACACAATCTGACCGCTGAACATACCGTTTAAACACAATCTGACCACTGAAACTACAGTTTAACCCCTTCGCGTGACCAAGACACCGGCATCGTGACATTGCTCAACTGAGACATTAATTACTCCTGCAACCAAACTATGAGTGGAAACAACTAACTCCATGTTCTAGCTATATTAGTATGCGATTTGTGACAACAATACCAAATACAGAGTTTCTAAATGCCACTGTTGTCACGTAGCTAGTGCATTTAACAAGCATACCCCCACCCAGACTCACCTGCAATTGTACCTACCCAAGCACGACACAGTGGACAATAGCATCTATCTGCGAGTTCATAAACATAGTTTATGTTTAACCACCAAAAATTCTGTCGTAGCAACAAGGTAAACCCGACAATAGCCAGAGTGTACACCAAAACAGCAGTGAAAAGCCCTGCTAACTCAATTGTAAAATAAACAAGTGAAATTCTTGTGTAATTATACCATGTCATTTTACTATCAATATCTGCTACTAAAAATTTAATAAATATACAATCCTACCATTGCTTTTACACATAGAGATGTCCCTTTCGTGATTCAGTGGTCATTTACTGTCTTGGACAATCTGTTTGAGAAATACACAACCCTTTATAACGTGAGTACACTTCCTGTAACCTCACACCCCAAGTTGTGTGAAGGGGTTAAACACAATCTGACCACTGAACATACCGTTTTAGCTATAGACAGAGAGAGAGCGAGAGAGTAATAAGCATGTAAACAGGTATGTGAATATGAATTATGTCACTGCATGTGTAAGATCAAATATGACAATATAAACTAGCGTGTGATCTCAAAGTTGTCCGTGTGAAGTGTATGTGTGAACAATATGTTACTATGGAACACCACCTCCCCACCCTCCCCCCCCAACAGAAAGGCAATCTGGACCAGCTGAACTCCATACTCAGTCACCACATCTACAAACCGGGCGTGGCCTTGGAGGACCCCTGGGTGGAGCACATTGAGCTAGACTTTGATGAGCTGGGTGAGAGGGAGGGGCACTGGGACACCCAGAGGCTCCTGCAGTCGACCCCGCCCGCCTGTCTTTATGACCCCGCCCTCAGGGACGACGATTCAGGCCGGGCCAGCTGCTGCGATCCAGACCTGCCCGACCCTGACAGCCCTCATATGAGCCCCACCCTCTCCTCGCCCCACCCACTCTCCCCCCCCACAGGTGGGTAGAGACTTCTACACCCAGGTGGGCCAGGTGACCCAGGCGGGAATGGTGGTTCTGGCGTCTGGGCTTCGGGGCGGGACGGGCCCAATGCAGGAGAATACCAAGTTCCAGGTGGTGGTGGGGACCCCGGCAGGGGGCGGGGTACACCTCAGAGGTTGACACCAGGAGGGTCAGCGGTGAGCCCTCCCCCACCTTGGACTACACCCTGGTAAAGGGCGTCAGTGAGGAGCACCTCCTCCTCAATCTCACACCCCCTGACCCTGTCCACACCAAGCCCCTCCCACTTGCATCCTTGTCCCAAATAGGCCCTGCCCCTACTAAGCCCCTCCCCTTGCCGACTGACTACCTATCCCCTGACCTATTGGCCAGCGTAACACCGTGATTGGCCCTGGGGGTAAGGAGCACACAGGTGGTCTGAGTTACCAGGCAAACTCTGCGCATGAGGTCATTTTGTGCTGAATGTGTGAAAAAGCTCTAAAATGGATGTGCGCTACCGTAACTGGGGGATAAAGCATACCAGTGTTGACTACATTGACTACGAGACAGATTAAATGTGACACTTATGAAAATACACAGGATGTTTACAGAGAATGCCATACAGTATTCACCCCGCGACATCCCAGGCTGAATGAAATAACTACACCACCCTGTTCCGTGGCAGTCAGGGATAACACTACACCACCCTTTTCCGTGGCAGTCAGGGATAACACTACACCACCCTGTTCCATGTCAAGTCAGGGATAACGCAACACTACCCTGTTCTGCGGCAGTTAGGGATAACACTGCACCACCTGGCTACCCTTCTCAAGGTCACATAACATTATCCTGAGTTTCCTCATGCTGCTATGATCACTTCCACTATCACGTAAATCTGGAAAAGTTAAAATTAAAGGTTTACACTGTAGCACACTGAGGTAAACAACTCTCCGTACAACAGTAGTAAGCTTATTCACTGACTAATGTGAACTGGGATTTTGGCTTATAATGGTACAAGGAATATTCACCAATATGAACCATGATATTGGCTTATGACAGTGAAATCAATGACAGATGCGAGCACTGAAATTGCCTCATAGTAGCAGTAGGCTTATTCACCGATTAATCTGGTAAACTAAGTGAACAAGAGGAACAGCCTGAGCAACTGTTGTATCCCTTGCCTTTTTAAAGGGAACCTGGAGCAGCTAGTCTTGGATTGTGTGTGGCTGGTGTAATAGTGGTTACATCATGTCCACTTGAGACTTTTAAGGAACAAGACGTACATTCTGTGGCTGTGGAGTCACCCCAAGAGTGTTCAGCAGTGTACTCCTGACTCATGCCTTAATTACACTCATTTATACCTGTGAAAATATGAATATTAGCAGAGAGACGTAATAGGGTTTGAAGGTGGAGTCAGAAGAGTTCAGAGAAAATATAGAGGAATTGTGAGGTTGTTCTTTGAGCTACATTAGCATAACCATTTAGCAAAAAGCCTCACACGCGGACATTTACTCCAAGGGCAGCATGCGTCTTCACGCGTGTGCCGAACATGTATGCAGACGCTAATGCCATTTCCAGCTGTCCCTCAGGATGCTCTGATGTGCTCAAATATGCCTGAATCTAATTACAGAACATTCACGATCGGCCACCTGAGAAATAGGCTTTGTATTTTGGGTTACGTGCGGTGCTATGTAAGCCGTGAAAAAACTCAGTTTTACTTCTATAGACCTTGAAGAGCGTTAAAAAAAAATCTTTCTTTATTCCACATATTATGGTGGCTGTGTGGAAGACAGAACCTTGCGTGTAAAACATAAACAGCATACTTAATGGCAGCTCGCCAGTAAAATGTAAGCTGCTTGCTCATAGGAAAACCACAGTTCCCTCTTCAATGTCTCCTCACTGATGCCATGATGTTTCTGACACCGTAAGAAAATGTCCCGCTCTAGCTGTAATTTAACTCAGTCCAGATGGTGTATCTTTCTGGCAAGCACTTTTCATGGTCAACAGTTTTATTTCATTTCAGTTTTCATTTTTCATACTTTCCTTTTGTTGTTTCTGCTTGTTTGAGAGCGTAAAAAAAGATGACATTGTTGTTTGCTGACAGTCATATACTACTGGTACAGGTCATTTTTACAGTGCCCGCATATGTTAGTCCAGGATTGTTGTGCCCAGGATTGAAATATCACAGTAAACTATGTGCCAATCCCACCAGCACGAGTTATCCAAACGCACGAGTTATTAGGGGGTGAGTTATCCAAACGCACGAGTTATTAGGGGGTGAGTTATCCAAACGCACAAGTTATTAGGGGGGTGAGTTATTGAGGGGAGAGGTGTAGTAATAACAGTGTATTTTTTTGTGACAAAAGTAATGATAAATACAGTAAAAAGTAAAATGATCGCCTTGCTGATAAAGCCAAGTTTTTACATACCCCTTTATACCAAGCATTTACATGGGAGATACACTATGAAGTTAGTTCTTTACATAAGACATACACCATAAAGCCAACTCTTTACATTGGAGCTACACTATAGAGACTATAGAAACTCTTTACACATAATATACAGTATGAATCCAGCTGTTTACACCGGAGATAACATTTCCTTAGCACCAATTCTGCAAGCCGTTGTCTCTTCTAAGAAAGACATGGCCTTATTTCAAAATATTTAAGAAGGGCAAAGACCGGCTGGTTTCATATTTTTAGATTCACTGTGGTATTCATACTGAAATGTCTTAAAATGTATTACATTTGTGATAGTGTGATGTATAATATATGTGAAAGACCATGTATGACTTAACGTGCCACATCAACAGAACTTAATGCTGCTCATTATTAAGCTTTCAATCTGTTTACATTTATACCTCGATATACATTATGTATAAAAAAATCAGTATTTGTAATTAGTTTTGTTTTAAATAAATAAAAATCCTCTGATTCTGGGAGTGTATTGTTTTCTCTCAGTCATAGCATGCTGTGTAACTTTAATTTTGTATTGAATAATAAGCTACTTCTTTATAATGCCATTTTACCTGCTGGTACTGCAGATATATTTCTGTTGTTAAGGCATCCCAATTGAAAAACAATTTGTATGCTGAAGCATATTATTTTGTACTTTAGCAGACTTTAAGTGTAAGTACAGTCTGCTAAAGTAAAAAATTGTGTACTGAAGTATACTATTTTACACTTTAACAGACCATAAGTGCAATTAAAGTTCATATAATACTTAAGTATGCTGAAGTACACAATTTTCCATATGGGATTGCATGGCCAATTCAGCTGTGTCAGAGCTTGCTGCATGTGTTCTCTGGCCTGCGACTAACCTTGCAAACTTGCAATAGTTGCTGGTGGAATCTGTAACCCTTTTTAATGGTCTTGCCAAAATAGATAATGTCATTTCTGGTTTCAGTGTGTATAAGACATCAGCATTGAAAAATATTTGTGAAACATGCTTTTAGACATTTTTTATAATGGGCAAGGCATGTGTTTTTACTGTTGCATGTGAATGTGTTGCTTTTCTTTTGGGGTGAAGTGCACCTCCCAGTTTTTGTGTAAATGAACTCTGTCCGTTTAAATTCACTGCCTGTTATTCCAGTGGAGATTATGCATGTTTTTTTTTTGTTTTTTTTACTTCACTCAAAATCTGAGAAATCAAGCACAGAAATCCTTAGATGCATTGTTGTGTTTATATACATGGACAAAAACAATCGATCTTTCTAAAATGTGCAGCCTGAAAAAAACATAGCTGTATATGCTGATGATGCCCTGGTAGCTATTGGAGTTATGCAGACCACATAGCTAGTTATGCAGCAAGGTATGATTTTATGAAATCTTGCATTTTGCTGCTACGTTCCATTATACTTCAACTTGCACCATTTCTTTAAAATGTTGGAACTGATAAAAATACATGTGCATATTTTATTTGTAACACTGTCATGATAGAAATGTTGCAGTGGGGGTGTGACTCTGGGCCAACTACAGATAGGTCTGGGACTCAAATCACACTTTCAACAGAAGCCCCAATAGGCTGACCGTAGCCCCCCCCCCCCCTCCTAATTTTCGATTATATTTCTTTCAGGCTTTGACTTGTATTGTGAAATAATGTATCAAGAAATATTATTACCCAGAACTGTCTGGGGTTTTCCCTGACCTCTGCCCTGTTTCCATGGTGTTTAAAGGTCACATGGAATACAAATAAATGTATTTTTTGTTTTCTGTTTCTCTTTGTGTGGTCTATGTTTCTGCAATCATCCACAGAGCTTGCAGTCCATACACATGTCTGATGAAGTCTTATGCATGTATCAGTAGTTGTATACAGCCGTTTTAATTTCTTTACACTCATTTTAAGCTTAAGACTTGTACATATGAAAACTATTGAGGTAAGAAGACCTAATTTAAAACCAATACCTACTGCCTGGATCCAACAGTTCAATCAAACTGGCCACCCTGGCCTCCAACATCCATTTCCTGAATCGCTGGGCCTCTCACATTCTGTTTATTACAGTAACAGCAGGGGACAGATCTCATGTCTCATCTAGTCTGCTTAAAAACAGCCTGAAAAGAGCTGATCCAGAGAATGACCTTATAAACATGAACTCAGGACAATGCCTGTGGATTAGCCCTGAGCCAGTCTTCCAACCTCATCCTATTCAGAGATAAATAGTTAAAAGGTTTCAGTATAGCTAAGGCAGAGATGCATGGGCCCACCACTCAAATTAATCACTTATTTAAAAATTGTTAATGAATGATTAAAGTTTGAGAATCTATTGGCGCCTCTTCGAAGTAATGTGCCGTTCTACTAGGCTACTCACACTGTCTCACACCCGTTCTCCTTTTCCAAAAACGGGCTCGTTGAATAATTCCGTTTGTGCGGAAGCTTCCAGTGATGTTCAGCATATAGTTAGCCTATTGCGCGATAAATGTATTGCTATACTTATAATAACACGTTCATAACTTCCCGCGTCGCATGACAAGTAGGACTGCTGATCGCTACACACCTCCGTTAAAAACGGTGACGAGCTCACTACAGACTTTACTTACCAGAAACTTCCTATTTTCGCTAAACCCAGGTATTATACACACCGCGTAAAGTCAATTTGTGAAAAATGATGAGGTCCACAGCTGTAAATTTGGACAAACTAATAGAAGGCGTCAATGAGATAGAGCAGGTAAATGTTAGCCAACGTTACACAGCTGAATTAACGTTATTTAGCTATCTAACGTTACCAGGACTTTAACGTTAGCTAGGCTAATGGAAGACGATAATGGTTATTAAATGTGAGTTAATAAATAGCTGTCATTTACTAACAGTTATTTAGCTAGCGTTAGCAATAATCATATTTTCAGTATATTTCATTGGCATGTGTTGAAATAGTAGGCTATAGCTAGTTATTTGTCAAATTTGTAATCCAGGAAAACGTACCTGTCATTCAAAAACAAGTAGCTAGCTAGCTAACTGTTCAGACGATTTATTTTAACGTAACGTTCTGCTACAGAGGATAAATAGTGATGCTATTTCTCACAACAGAAGATGACAGATATGAAAGCAAAGAACAGTCTGCTGGAAATTACATTAGATGGCACCAGTCGGATGATGACGTTAAGCCAGACAAAAGAGAAGTATTTGAGGGAAGGTAGGATGGCAGGCCAAGCCCTTCGCCTCATTCCTCCTGTGGTTAGGCTAAAGATCAGCTCTAATTAGTTTAACCATGAGACGTAAATTAAGCCCGTTTGAACCATCCTCTCTATTTTTCTTTTCACTGTTAAAATAGCTTTGTCCACAATGTTGAAATAGCTGCTGGTGAATTCAAATAATTTCCAGAGTAACGGATTACGACAGAACTGCAGTGGGTTTAACCCTGACAGTGGCAGCGCTACGTTAGTAATCTGAGTCTGTTCCAGCACCATATCTAAGAGCAACAAACCCAATCACAATGTCCAACCATTTTCAGTACATAGTGGATATAGAATGATGTAGCTAGCTCTTTCTGTACAGATATGGACACCAGTAATGTTTAAATGTTGAAAGAATCGTCTGTGTCCTTTGAAATATTTTCAGAAATGTGTTTGTGCATGTGGTTATTCAGAAGACAGTAAGATATTACTTGGTGGACCACCCTCTGTTAAGTGACCTCTCTGTTTTTAATGTTACGGTCTACAGAGCGTGACGAACTGCTGAAGGTTGTAATTGGACTCCAGCATACCCTAAAGCAGCAGTGTGGCCTGAGGGGTAGGTCTCTCTCCACAACATACCAAGGGAGTGTGGGTCTCTCCACGCAAAAGCAGTGTAGGTCAGTCATGCAGCATCAGTGCACTGCACACCACACAACAGCAGCGTATGTCTCTCCTGGTCATACAACATCACTGCACACCATGCAACAACAGTGTAGGTCTCTCTTGGTCATACAACATCAGTGCACTACACACACCATACAACAGCAGTGTAGGTCTCTCTTGGTCATTCATCATCAGTGCACTGCACACCATACAACAGAAGTACTTACCTGTGTGATAGGCTCTCTCCACACCTTACATCTGCAGTACTAAATAACAAGATAGGTTGCATCCCACCAAACATACTCTCTCAGTATAATTTCAGGTTTAGGTTTCTCCAGACCTCACACAACAGGAGTGTGGGTCTCTTCTCACCGTACAACAGCAGTGTAACATGAGGGTTTAGTCTCTCTTCGAACATACTCAACAGTGAAACCTGAGGGTTAGGTCTCTGAACGCATTCAACAGCAGTGTAACCTGATGGTTTGTTCTCTCTGAACACCTTCAACAGCAGTGTAACCTGATGGTTTGTTCTCTCTGAACACATTCAACAGCGGTGGAACCTAAGGGATTGGTCTCCCTGAACACATTCACCAGCAGTGTTTGTCTCTTACATAGAACAGTAGTGTAGTTCTGTCTCTTACATTATAGCCACCAGTGGCAGTCTCTCTTTGATAGACTATATTAAATACATTCATCCTTTTCTGCCAGATCTCGTTATGCACAACTACATTGGTTTCAGGTATGAAATGTAAATGTCAAGATTGACAACTTAAAGGGGAACTCCGGGTTATTTCTTAAACTTCTATATCGATTCTATATGTTTAATGTGAGTCTTGAAGTTTACCACGCTAGAACTGCGCCTCCTGGTTCTTTTGTTTCCAGATGTGCTGCGTCGCGCTGGTGCAGCACTGCTGCCTTCAAGCAAAGATTTTAGATATAACAAGATACGCAACTGGCGCTTTCATACAATTTCGGAAACTTTTGACTGCAATATTATATACAATGTTTTTTTGTTTTCATAGCTAAATTATACATCGCCAAAATCAGAAGAACCTGAAGATAATGAGGATGGCATCCCTTTAGTCATATCAGACTTTTATCTATCAGCGAATCTGATCAATTTTGAACATTCCATTATGCAGTATAGACCTGCAGCTGGAATTATGCTGCTGCCTTCAAGTGCTGTCGGAAATATCGGAAATACAAGTTTCCAACATGCAAGTTGCACTTGAATGAACCTCCAAGTCGTAATTACAAGTGGGAAAGTCGGAGATCATTTTGCTATCAGACAGACAACAGGCGCTCAATGACTGGAGGTCAATGGAGTTTTTACAAAACAGTTAGCTAAACGGGTAATTATCAGGCAGACAAAATCAAAAATCTCCCTTTTCTTTTTAGATTATACAGTGGATATAAAAAGTCTAAATTAAAATGGCAGGTTTTTGGGTTGTAAAAAAGTTAAATCATGTCAGAACTTTTTCCACCTTTAATGTGAAATTGTAACCTATAAAATTCAAGTGAAAAACAAACTGAAACATTTTAGGGGGAAAAATTTAAATAAAAAACGTACAATAACTTGGTTGCATAAATATTTATAATTGGGGCTGTGGCTGTGTTCAGAATCAACCAGTCACATTCAAACTCATGTTAAATAGTAGTTAGTATACACCTGCCATCAATTCATGTGACTCTGATTAACCCCAAATAAAGTTCAGCTGTTCCTGTAGGAATTTCCTGACATCTTCTTGGTTGCATCCTACTGCAAAAGCCATGGTATGGTCCACAAAGAGCTTACAAAGCATGAAGGGCATCTCATTGTTGAAAGGTATCGATCAGGAGAGGGGTACAAAATAATTTCCAAGGCATTAGATATACCATGGAACACAGTGAAGACAATCATCAACAAATGGAGAAGATATGGCACAACAGTGACATTACCAAGAACAGGACGTCCCTCCAAAATTGATGAGAAGACAAGGAGAAAACTGGTCAGGGAGGCTGCCAAGAGGCCTACAACAACATTAAAGGAGCTGCAGGAATTTCTGGCAAGTACTGGTTGCTCCCTACATGTGACAACAATCTCCCGTATTCTTCATAGGTCTGGGCTATGGGATAGGGTGGCAAGACGGAAGTCTTTTCTCACGAAAAATGTGTTATGGTCTAATGAGACCAAGGTTGAACTTTTTGGCCATAATTCCAAAAGGTATGTTTGGCGCAAAAACAACACAGCACATTGTAGCTCCAAATACGATTTTGGCGCTAAACCTTCTGGCGTCTGCTAGAAAGCTGAAGATGAAGCGGAATTTCACCTTTCAGCCCGACAACGACCCAAAGCATACATCCAAACCAACAAAGGAATGGCTTCACCAAAAGAAGGTCAAGGTTTTGCAATGGCCCAGCCAGAGCCCAGACCTCAATCCAATTGAAAATATGTGGGGTGACCTGAAGATGGCTGTGCACAGGAGATGCCCTCACAATTTGATGGATCTAGAACGTTTTTGCAAGAAAGAGTGGGAAAATATTCCCAAGTCATGATGTGACAAGCTGATAGACTCTTACCCAAAAATACTGAGTTCTGTAATAAAATCAAGAGATGCTTCAACAAAGTATTAGGTTATTGTAAGTTTTTATTTTCATTCGTGAAAATGTTTCAGTTTGTTTTTCACTTTATTTTCACAGGTTGCAATTTCACATTAAAGGTGGAAAAAGTTCTGACATGATTTATCTTGGTTTCATTTTTTTACATCACAAAAACCTGCCATTTTAACAGGGGTGTGTAGATTTTTTATATCCACTGTATATGCCTAGGTTGTCAGGACCAAGTACTACTACTTACAACCTGTTATGATTTTGACTATCCAACAAAAACCAACTTTAAATCCGGCTATAGCCGATCGGTTGCGTATCTTGTTATATCAAAAATCTTTGCTTGAAGGCAGCAGCGCTGCACCAGCGCGACGCAGCGCGTCTGGAAACAAGCTGGAAACAAAAGAACCAGGAGGCGTGGTTCTAGTGCGGTAAGCTTCAAGACTCACATTAAACATATAGAATCGACATAGAAGTTTAAGAAATAACCCAGAGTTCCCCTTTAAGATATTTTATCTCTTCAGGCTCAGTAAAATGATAGTGAAGGACAATATGTTTTTACATTTTTAAAAGTAATGAAAAGATTCAACTACAGTGTATATTTCTGTCAGTCGAGCATTAGTTAAAGGTTGATTTAGCTCATATGAGGGAATAATGTTTCACAAAGAGAATATGGTAATACACAGGGTAGCTGTCCGGTGCATGCACTGCAGCAGAAGCAGAAAACCTTCAGGAACAAGCTTAACACACTGCTTGATACTCTGTTCATTAGATAATACGACAAGCTGAATGGCTTGTTCTCTTTGTCATTCATGTGCTCTTATTCTCCTAGTGGAAAATGAAAAATTGAAAAAGTCCATCGCTGACCTGGAGAGACAGAATCATTCCAGACAGCAGGTGGGATGAAACACAACATCAAAGAATCAAATATTGCCTAAATGTACTCTTTTACATGTGTGTCCCAGAAAGAATCGCAACTTTAAAAAAACATGGCGTTGTTTTATGGTTGCTCTTTTGATTTTCTATGGTTATGTTGCAGTTGTTCTCTGGTTTATCTGTGCATGTTCTGTGGTTGTTGTGATTGTTCTGAGATTGTGCTCTTGTTGTTTTAAGATTCATATATAGCTGTGCTGTGATTGTTCTGTGATGACCTTGTGTGGTTGTGCTGTGGTTGTTCTGTTATGACCGTGTGTGGTTGTACTGTGGTTGTTAGGTGTGGTTGTGCTGTGATGACCATGTGTTTGTGCCGTGATTGTTCTGTGATGACCGTGTGTGGTTGTGCTGTGATGACCATGTGTGGTTGTGCCGTGGTTGTTCTGTGATGACCGTGTGGGGTTGTTCTGTGATGATTGTGTGTGGCTGTACTGTAGTTGTTCTGTGATGACCGTGTGTGGTTGTTCTGTGATGATTGTGTGTGCCTGTACTGTAGTTGTTCTGTGATGACCGTGTGTGGTTGTGCCGTGATTGTTCTGTGATGACCGTGTGTGGTTGTGCTGTGATGACCATGTGTGGTTGTGCCGTGGTTGTTCTGTGATGACCGTGTGGGGTTGTACGGTGGTTGTTCTGTGATGACTGTGTGTGTTTGTGCTGTGATTGTTCTGTGATGACTGTGTGAGGTTGTACTGTAGTTGTTCTGTGATGACCGTGTGTGTTTGTGCTGTGATTGTTCTGTGATGACCGTGTGTAGTTGTGCTGTGATGACCATGTGTGGTTGTTCTGTGATGACCGTGTGTGGTTGTACTGTGGTCGTTAGGTGTGATTGTTCTGTGATGACCGTGTGTGGTTGTGCTGTGGTTGTTCTGTGATGACCGTGTGTGGTTGTGCCGTGATTGTTCTGTGATGACCGTGTGTGGTTGTGCTGTGATGACCATGTGTGGCTGTACTGTAGTTGTTCTGTGATGACCGTGTGTGGTTGTTCTGTGATGATTGTGTGTGGCTGTACTGTAGTTGTTCTGTGATGACCGTGTGTGGTTGTTCTGTGATGATTGTGTGTGGCTGTACTGTAGTTGTTCTGTGATGACCGTGTGTGGTTGTGCCATGATTGTTCTGTGATGACCGTGTGTGGTTGTGCTGTGATGACCATGTGTGGTTGTGCCGTGGTTGTTCTGTGATGACCGTGTGGGGTTGTTCTGTGATGATTGTGTGTGGCTGTACTGTAGTTGTTCTGTGATGACCGTGTGTGGTTGTTCTGTGATGATTGTGTGTGCCTGTACTGTAGTTGTTCTGTGATGACCGTGTGTGGTTGTGCCGTGATTGTTCTGTGATGACCGTGTGTGGTTGTGCTGTGATGACCATGTGTGGTTGTGCCGTGGTTGTTCTGTGATGACCGTGTGGGGTTGTACGGTGGTTGTTCTGTGATGACCGTGTGTGGTTGTTCTGTGATGATTGTGTGTGGCTGTACTGTAGTTGTTCTGTGATGACCGTGTGTGGTTGTGCCATGATTGTTCTGTGATGACCGTGTGTGGTTGTGCTGTGATGACCATGTGTGGTTGTGCCGTGGTTGTTCTGTGATGACCGTGTGGGGTTGTTCTGTGATGATTGTGTGTGGCTGTACTGTAGTTGTTCTGTGATGACCGTGTGTGGTTGTTCTGTGATGATTGTGTGTGGCTGTACTGTAGTTGTTCTGTGATGACCGTGTGTGGTTGTTCTGTGATGATTGTGTGTGCCTGTACTGTAGTTGTTCTGTGATGACCGTGTGTGGTTGTGCCGTGATTGTTCTGTGATGACCGTGTGTGGTTGTGCTGTGATGACCATGTGTGGTTGTGCCGTGGTTGTTCTGTGATGACCGTGTGTTTGTGCTGTGATTGTTCTGTGCTGACCGTGTGTAGTTGTGCTGTGATAACCATGTGTGGTTGTTCTGTGATGACCGTGTGTGGTTGTACTGTGGTTGTTAGGTGTGATTGTTCTGTGATAACCGTGTGTGGTTGTGCTGTGGTTGTTCTGTGATGACCGTGTGTGTTTGTGCTGTGATCTGTGATGACTGTGTGCGGTTGTACTGTAGTTGTTCTGTGATGACCGTGTGTGTTTGTGCTGTGATTGTTCTGTGATGACCGTGTGTAGTTGTGCTGTGATGACCATGTGTGGTTGTTCTGTGATGACCGTGTGTGGTTGTACTGTGGTTGTTAGGTGTGATTGTTCTGTGATGACCGTGTGTGTTTGTGCTGTGATTGTTCTGTGATGACCGTGTGTAGTTGTGCTGTGATTGTTCTGTGATGACCGTGTGTGGTTGTGCTGTGGTTGTTCTGTGATGATTGTGTGGTTGTGCTGTGATTGTTCTGTGATGACCGTGTGTGGTTGTGCTGTGATTGTTCTGTGATGACCGTGTGTGGTTGTGCTGTGATTGTTCTGTGATGACCGTGTGTGGTTGTGCTGTGGTTGTTCTGTGATGACCGTGTGTGTTTGTGCTGTGATCTGTGATGACTGTCTGTGGTTGTACTGTAGTTGTTCTGTGATGACTGTGTGTGTTTATGATTGTTCTGTGATGACCGTGTGTAGTTGTGCTGTGATTGTTCTGTGATGACCGTGTGTAGTTGTGCTGTGGTTGTTCTGTGATGATTGTGTGGTTGTGCTGTGATTGTTCTGTGATGGCCATGTGTGGTTGTGCTGTGATTGTTCTATGATGAACGTGTGGTTGTGCTGTGGTTGTTCTGTGATGATTGTGTGTGTTTGTACATGATTGTTCTGTGATGATTGTGTGTGTTTGTACATGATTGTTCTGTGATGACCGTGTGTAGTTGTGCTGTGATTGTTCTGTGATGATCGTGTGTAGTTGTGCTGTGATTGTTCTGTGATGATTGTGTGTGGTAAGATTCATATATAGCTGTGCTGTGATTGTTCTGTGATGACCTTGTGTGGTTGTGCTGTGGTTGTTCTGTTATGACCGTGTGTGGTTGTACTGTGGTTGTTAGGTGTGGTTGTGCTGTGATGACCATGTGTTTGTGCCGTGATTGTTCTGTGATGACCGTGTGTGGTTGTGCTGTGATGACCATGTGTGGTTGTGCCGTGGTTGTTCTGTGATGACCGTGTGGGGTTGTTCTGTGATGATTGTGTGTGGCTGTACTGTAGTTGTTCTGTGATGACCGTGTGTGGTTGTTCTGTGATGATTGTGTGTGCCTGTACTGTAGTTGTTCTGTGATGACCGTGTGTGGTTGTGCCGTGATTGTTCTGTGATGACCGTGTGTGGTTGTGCTGTGATGACCATGTGTGGTTGTGCCGTGGTTGTTCTGTGATGACCGTGTGGGGTTGTACGGTGGTTGTTCTGTGATGACTGTGTGTGTTTGTGCTGTGATTGTTCTGTGATGACTGTGTGAGGTTGTACTGTAGTTGTTCTGTGATGACCGTGTGTGTTTGTGCTGTGATTGTTCTGTGATGACCGTGTGTAGTTGTGCTGTGATGACCATGTGTGGTTGTTCTGTGATGACCGTGTGTGGTTATACTGTGGTCGTTAGGTGTGATTGTTCTGTGATGACCGTGTGTGGTTGTGCTGTGGTTGTTCTGTGATGACCGTGTGTGGTTGTGCCGTGATTGTTCTGTGATGACCGTGTGTGGTTGTGCTGTGATGACCATGTGTGGCTGTACTGTAGTTGTTCTGTGATGACCGTGTGTGGTTGTTCTGTGATGATTGTGTGTGGCTGTACTGTAGTTGTTCTGTGATGACCGTGTGTGGTTGTTCTGTGATGATTGTGTGTGGCTGTACTGTAGTTGTTCTGTGATGACCGTGTGTGGTTGTGCCATGATTGTTCTGTGATGACCGTGTGTGGTTGTGCTGTGATGACCATGTGTGGTTGTGCCGTGGTTGTTCTGTGATGACCGTGTGGGGTTGTTCTGTGATGATTGTGTGTGGCTGTACTGTAGTTGTTCTGTGATGACCGTGTGTGGTTGTTCTGTGATGATTGTGTGTGCCTGTACTGTAGTTGTTCTGTGATGACCGTGTGTGGTTGTGCCGTGATTGTTCTGTGATGACCGTGTGTGGTTGTGCTGTGATGACCATGTGTGGTTGTGCCGTGGTTGTTCTGTGATGACCGTGTGGGGTTGTACGGTGGTTGTTCTGTGATGACCGTGTGTGGTTGTTCTGTGATGATTGTGTGTGGCTGTACTGTAGTTGTTCTGTGATGACCGTGTGTGGTTGTGCCATGATTGTTCTGTGATGACCGTGTGTGGTTGTGCTGTGATGACCATGTGTGGTTGTGCCGTGGTTGTTCTGTGATGACCGTGTGGGGTTGTTCTGTGATGATTGTGTGTGGCTGTACTGTAGTTGTTCTGTGATGACCGTGTGTGGTTGTTCTGTGATGATTGTGTGTGGCTGTACTGTAGTTGTTCTGTGATGACCGTGTGTGGTTGTTCTGTGATGATTGTGTGTGCCTGTACTGTAGTTGTTCTGTGATGACCGTGTGTGGTTGTGCCGTGATTGTTCTGTGATGACCGTGTGTGGTTGTGCTGTGATGACCATGTGTGGTTGTGCCGTGGTTGTTCTGTGATGACCGTGTGTTTGTGCTGTGATTGTTCTGTGCTGACCGTGTGTAGTTGTGCTGTGATAACCATGTGTGGTTGTTCTGTGATGACCGTGTGTGGTTGTACTGTGGTTGTTAGGTGTGATTGTTCTGTGATAACCGTGTGTGGTTGTGCTGTGGTTGTTCTGTGATGACCGTGTGTGTTTGTGCTGTGATCTGTGATGACTGTGTGCGGTTGTACTGTAGTTGTTCTGTGATGACCGTGTGTGTTTGTGCTGTGATTGTTCTGTGATGACCGTGTGTAGTTGTGCTGTGATGACCATGTGTGGTTGTTCTGTGATGACCGTGTGTGGTTGTACTGTGGTTGTTAGGTGTGATTGTTCTGTGATGACCGTGTGTGTTTGTGCTGTGATTGTTCTGTGATGACCGTGTGTAGTTGTGCTGTGATTGTTCTGTGATGACCGTGTGTGGTTGTGCTGTGGTTGTTCTGTGATGATTGTGTGGTTGTGCTGTGATTGTTCTGTGATGACCGTGTGTGGTTGTGCTGTGATTGTTCTGTGATGACCGTGTGTGGTTGTGCTGTGATTGTTCTGTGATGACCGTGTGTGGTTGTGCTGTGGTTGTTCTGTGATGACCGTGTGTGTTTGTGCTGTGATCTGTGATGACTGTCTGTGGTTGTACTGTAGTTGTTCTGTGATGACTGTGTGTGTTTATGATTGTTCTGTGATGACCGTGTGTAGTTGTGCTGTGATTGTTCTGTGATGACCGTGTGTAGTTGTGCTGTGGTTGTTCTGTGATGATTGTGTGGTTGTGCTGTGATTGTTCTGTGATGGCCATGTGTGGTTGTGCTGTGATTGTTCTATGATGAACGTGTGGTTGTGCTGTGGTTGTTCTGTGATGATTGTGTGTGTTTGTACATGATTGTTCTGTGATGATTGTGTGTGTTTGTACATGATTGTTCTGTGATGACCGTGTGTAGTTGTGCTGTGATTGTTCTGTGATGATCGTGTGTAGTTGTGCTGTGATTGTTCTGTGATGACCGTGTGTGGTTGTGCTGTGGTTGTTCTGTGATGACCGTGTGTAGTTGTGCTGTGATTGTTCTGTGATGACCGTGTGTGGTTGTGCTGTGGTTGTTCTGTGATGATTGTGTGTGTTTGTACATGATTGTTCTGTGATGATTGTGTGTGTTTGTACATGATTGTTCTGTGATGACCGTGTGTAGTTGTGCTGTGATTGTTCTGTGATGACCGTGTGTAGTTGTGCTGTGATTGTTCTGTGATGACCGTGTGTGGTTGTGCTGTGGTTGTTCTGTGATGACCGTGTGTAGTTGTGCTGTGATTGTTCTGTGATGACCGTGTGTGGTTGTGCTGTGGTTGTTCTGTGATGATTGTGTGGTTGTGCTGTGATTGTTCTGTGATGACCGTGTGTGGTTCTGCTGTGATTGTTCTGTGATGACCGTGTGCGGTTGTGCCGTGATTGTTTTGTGATGATCCTGTGTGGTTGTGCTGTGATCGTTCTGTGATGACCGTGTGGTTGTGCTGTGGTTGTTCTGTGATGATTGTGTGCAGTTGTACTGTAGTTGTTCTGTGATGACCATGTGTGGTTGTGCTGTAGTTGTTCTCTGATGACCGTGTGCGGTTGACCCCAGGACAGCGCTGCTAACATAGAGATGCTGAAGATGGAGATGGCAGCACAGACAGCAGAGCACCAGAGGGGTACTGCAGAGGTTCAGGCACAGCTCCAGACCAAAAGTGAGCCCAACAACCCTCCTCCCCCAACTTCTGTGCCAACAGGGTGCCAATGTGACAGTACTGTAGAGCAGTGTTAATTACATAATCAAACTATAAACCAATCTCCCAGCTACAACACTTTCACACTGTTAATAACACATTCACCCAGGATAAAGCATTCATCCTGTTAATAACACATTCACCCAGGATAAACCATTCACCCTGTTAATAACACCTTCACCCAGGATAAACCATTCGTCCTGTTAATAACACCTTCACCCAGCGATAAACCATTCATCCTGTTAATAACACCTTCACCCAGCGATAAACCATTCACCCTGTTAACAAAACACATTCACCCAGGATAAACCGTTCACCCTGTTAATAACACATTCACTCAGGATAAACCATTCACCCTGTCAATAACACATTCACCCAGCGATAAACCATTCACCCTGCTAATAACACCTTCACCCAGGATAAACCATTCATCCTGTTAATAACACCTTCACCCAGCGATAAACCATTTACCCTGTTAATAACACATTCACCCAGGATAAACCATTCACCCTGTTAATAACACATTCACTCAGGATAAACCATTCACCCTGTCAATAATACATTCACCCAGCGATAAACCATTCACCCTGTTAATAACACCTTCACCCAGGATAAACCATTCACCCTGTTAATAACACCTTCACCCAGGATAAACCATTCATCCTGTTAATAACACCTTCACCCAGCGATAAACCATTCACCCTGTTAATAACACATTCACCCAGGATAAACCATTCATCCTGTTAATAATAATAATAACTTTATTTGTATAGAACTTTTCATACAAAGCATGCAGCTCAAAGTGCTTTCACATTTCAGCACAGAAATAAAAATAGAAAAATAAAATAAAATAGAAAAATAGAAACAAGAGCAATAAAAGAAAAACATAATACTGGTTTTATTAAGGCCTGGCTCTATACCATGTTTTGCCTCTCAGCAACCGCTAGAGGTATTCCTGCCACCCTTATAGAGGTCTTTCGCCACACTTTCATTTGCCCCTGTCCACTTTATAGAGGACTTTTCAAGTGCTCAACAGACAACAGCAACAACTGAACATCAGATAACAGTATTTATAGGATTTGTCCCCCGTACTTCCCCAAGGGAAATTTTTGCCGGCACCTGTTCTTATTAGATGCAATCGTAAAACAAAAAAATAGAAAAATGAAATACAGAGATAAAAGAAATAAAACAATAAACTTTAAAACTAAAAATAGAAAAAGTAAATCCAGATAGATCAAAGAAAAACAAAGTGAAAAGCATTAGAACCTAATTAAAAACCATCTTAAAAAGAAAAATGGCTAATTATAAGCTAGATTGAAAAGGTATGTTTTCAGTTGCCTTTTAAAAATGTCCACTGAGCCCACCTCTCTAATACTTTTTGGTACGGTGTTCCACAATTTAGCTGCATAGTGGATGAAAGCAGCTTCCCCAGTTTTATTTGGGGGGACTTTTGGAATGTTTAAAAAACCTGCCATAGAGGACCTAAGGGCTTGTGAAGGGACATAAAACAACAGGGAATCAGTGATGTAAGAGGGTGCTAGACCATTTAGAGCTTTGTATACAAGTAGAAGGACTTTAAAATCAATTCTAAAAGATATAGTGAGCCAGTGCAGTGCAGCTAAAACAGGAGTAATATGCTCTCTCTTCCCTTTTTTCGTTAAAAGTTTAGCAGCAGAGTTCTGAATTAGCTGCATTTTCTCAATTGACTTTTTTGGAAGACCAGTAAAAAGAGCATTACAGTATCTCAGTCTACGTGAAATGAAAGCATGAATTAACTTCATGCATCCTGTTGAGTTAAAAACGGCTGTACTTTAGCAATATTTCTTAAGTGGAAGAATGCTGTTTTGGTCACCTTATTTATGTGGGTTTTAAAACTTAAATCAGAATCTAAAATTACAACTAGACTTGTTACTTCCATTTTATTCTGATGAGCCAAATTTCCTAACTTATTAGAAAGTGCATCTCTTTTGGCTTTGGGGCCAACCAAGATCATTTCTGTCTTTCATTTAATTAAAAAAAAATTATTGCTCATCCATTGATTAATTGCAGACAGACAGGTAGTTAGTCAGGGAACATAAGGCATTAACGTCATTCGGTTCGACAGAAATGTATAATTGCGTATTATCAGGATAGCTATGAAAATTAACATTGTGTTTTCTGTTGATATTACCTAGTGGTAGCATGTACAATGAGAAAAGAAGGGGACCAAGACAGCTTCCTTGTGCAACACCAGAAGATACGTCATATTTCTCTGATACCTGATCTCCAAGACTAATATAAAATTGTCTCTTTGTAATGTATGTTCGGAACCAGTTAAGAGCACATTCAGAGAGACCGACCCAGTTTTCTAACCGATTGATTAGAATACTGTGGTCAATTGTGTCAAATGCAGCACTCAGGTCTAAGAGAATAAGCACTGAGACCTTGTTTGCAGCGACACTGAGTCTAAGGTCATTCACTATTTTGGTTAGAGCAGTCTCTGTACTGTAATTTGATTTAAAACCTGACTGGAACTTCTCTAAAGTACTGTTTTCATTTAAATAGTTGTTTAGTTGGTTAAAAACTACTTTTTCAAATATCTTGCTCATGAAGGGTAGGTTGGATATAGGCCTGTAATTACTTAGTACAATATGGTCTAAATTTGGTTTCTTTAATAGCGGTTTCACAACAGCAGTTTTAAATGCGTTGGGGAAAATTCCAGTCTCAAGGGATGTGTTAATTATTTTAAGAGCAGATGTGGAGACACTATGAAAAACATTTTTTTTTAAATTTAGTAGGGACAGGGTCAAGACAGCAAGTTGAAGGTTTACTCTGTCTTACAATCTCACAGAGTTCTGTGTCAGAGATGTTCCTAAAGTTCCTCATAATTTCCGGCTTGTTGCAGGGCAGATCACAAGGGTTACTAGTGTTTCTGACAATACTAGCTCTAATAGTTCTTATTTTGTATTTTTCGTATTCTTCACATTTTGAGGCAGAAGCAAGATTAAGAATGTCAGAAGCTGGTGCAGGATTTAATAATCGGTCAATAGTTGAGAACAGTACTTGCTGCCATTCTCAGCAATTATCTTTGATAAGTGGGTTCTTCTCGCAGTGCATATAGCTTTGTTATAAATAAAAATGCGCTCCTTCAAGATGCTCCGGTGGATCTCTAGTTTAGTTTTTCTCCATGTCCGTTCAGTTGTCCTACATAGTCTCTTAAGCTCACGGATAGTGCTATTTATCCATGGTGATATTTTATCAGTTGACCTCTTTTTAGTCTTAAGTGGCGCAAAGCTGTCCAATGCATTACTTAAGTTGCTATTTAAGGTGTCGACCATTTTGTTTATCGAACTGTGTGCATTACATGGATCAAAGGAGTTTGCAAGTTCCGAAAATTTTTGTTCTGCTGTGGCATCGAAATACCGTTTTTGAATTGTAACTTCTCTTTTGTTACTAGATGTATTTAACAGAGCATCAAAGAACACACAGTAATGATCAGAAACAGTAATGTCAGACACTGAAACATTATCGATACTTATCCCTTGTGATATTACCAAGTCAAGTATATTACCTAATTGATGAGTAGCTTCAGTAACATGTTGCGTTAATCAGTGTTTCCCCTAGATTTTTTTTCAGGCCGGGCGGTGAAAGTGCGCCATTTTGCGTAGAGGCGGAAACTATAATTACACCCTCATAAAAGCGCAGCCATTGAAAATTTTAATTAGGCCTAACAGGAAACCGAAGCTGTTTGGCAAGGGTTTTTCCCGATGCTATTTTGATCATTCCCGCATTCTGCGGCAAGGGAAATATTGCAGCTACATTAAAAAAAATATATATATTAAAAAAACTATTTTTTCATTAAAATTATTTATTTTCCCTCTTGTTCAAGCCGGGCGGCACGTGAGTTTGGCCGGGCGGACCGCCCGGCCAAGATAACGGTAGGGGAAACACTGTTAATCCTAGGCTGTCTAAGAGATTAATAAATTCCATGGCCTTCGAGTCAGTACTATTATTAATATGAATATTCATATCTCCAATGAGGATTATTCTGTCATAACTGGTAAGAATAATTGACATAAGCTCAGAGAATTCTGATAAAAATATTGAGGATTGCTTAGGTGGTCTGTATAGTGTTAAAATAAGCACATCTGATTTAGCTTTGAGCGAAATGGCCAAGTATTCAAAAGATAGAAATTTACCTAAGTCAATCTCAGTACAGCTAAACTGATTGGAGAAGATAGCAGCTATACCACCCCCTCTTTTGTCCTGGCTTATTGATTGAAAGAATTTATAGTTAGGAGGACAAGTTTCGACAAGAGTTGCAGTGCCATCACTCTTAAGTCAGGTTTCCACAAGAAATATAAAATGCAAATTCTTTTCAGAGATAAAATCATTGATTAAAAAACTCTTATTTGTGAGTGAGCTTACATTTAAAAGTGCCATATTAATATGCATATCTAACTTTGCATGGATCAAGGGTTTTACTGAGATGTTAACTAAATTATTGTAATTGCAACCGGCATTAGGTCTAGTTCTACATTTTCCCTGCACACTAATAATAGATGGAATGAGAGAAAAAAATCACGTAATGACACCTTCACCCAGCGATAAACCATGCACCCTGTTAATAACACATTCACCCAGGATAAACCATTCACCCTGTTAATAACACATTCACCCAGGATAAATCGTTCACCCTGTTAATAACACATTCACCCACTAATAAGCCATTCACCCTGTTAATAACACATTCACCCAACGATAACCCATTCACCCTATTAATAACACAGTCACCTAACGATAACCCATTCACCCTGTTAATAACACATTCACTCTGGATAAACCATTCACCCTGTTAATAACACATTCACCCAGCGATAAACCATTCACCCTGTTAATAACACATTCACCCAGCGATAACACATTCACACAGCGATAAACCATTCACCCTGTTAATAACACATTCACCCAGGATAAACCATTCACCCTGTTAATAACACCTTCACCTAACGATTAACCATTCTCCCTGTTAATAACACATTCACCCAGTGATAAACCATTCACCCGGTTAATAACACATTCACCCAGTGATAAACCATTCACCCTGTTAATAACACAGTTATATATATATAAAAGATATTAACTTTTATAGACAGTTACAGCACTGTTACTCAGTCCCGGCACATGCTGGTGTTGTCTAAACAGTGGAGGATAAAGAGAAGGAGATGGAGGAAGCCCTGCAGAGAAAGGAGTCAGAACTGGAACAGATGAGGAAGAATATGAAGGCGCAAGAGAAAGAAAAACAGACAGAGATTATAAAATTACAGATGGAGGTACTGAAATGTAAAAACATGTTAATGTGGGATAATGAGGAATACGGTTATTGGTGTACATGTAAATTTGACTAGGTGATGTTAAATGTGGGCGGCACGGTGGTGCAGTGGTTAGCACTGTCGCCTCACAGCAAGAAGGTACCGAGTTCAAATCCCGGCCGAGGGGTACTCCGGTTTTCTCCCACAGTCCAAAGACATGCAGGTTAGGCTAATTGGAGACTCTAAATTGCCCATAGGTATGAGTGTGTGAGTGAATGGTATGTGTGCCCTGTGATGGATTGGCGGCCTGTCCAGGGTGTATTCCTGCCTCTTGCCCAATGCATGCTGGGATAGGCTCCAGCACCCCCCGCGACCCTGATCAGGAATAAGCGGGTTAGATAATGTATGGATGTTAAATGTAAATAGGATTGCATGTAATGTGTTTTGAAGTTTAACGCTAAGCTACAATGAATATTATTGTGATTGATTGGCAGTTCAGTGCTATGCTAGCTCGTGCTCAGACCACCGCAGTGAAAGCACAACAGCAGCCTGTAGGATCTTGGCCCCTGCCACAGAACATCTACAAACGCGTGAGTGACTGTTGTCCTGACACACCCTCTTTAATGGCCCCTCTCATTTCACCATGTCACAGTCCCTTCTTCCTTAGTTGCCACCCTTTTCACTGTAACCAATACACATTCCCCAGTCGCCTCCCTTTTTTCCTCTGTCGCAGTCCCACCCTCCTGAGTCTCCGCTCCTTTTACTGTCTCAGTCCCTGGGTTCATTCCAATCGCTTATTTTCACTCCTTGTATCGTTTTCCTTGCGTCCTTTCCTCGCTCCTTAGCTCCGCCCAATGGATGACAACAAGGAAAGGATGCAAGGATAAGATACGAGGACGGAGGAATCGAGGCAACATGCATTAGGCAAATGGAAGGTCCTTCCTCAGTGACGCGTCAGCATCATGTTAGGCTTTTGTTAGTCATAAAGAATGAGTGTCATTATGGATTAAAGCGTTTTATAATAAATGGAAAGAAACGGTAAGATTGGATTTGTGTAGGGCTGTACCTGTCATGTGGCAGATGTGGAGTGGTGGATAAGTTGACACGTCATGCTTTCTGAGAAAAGGCTTCCACAAAGGCTACACTTCTGTTTCCTCGCGAAAGCGTCCTCCGGGAGCCTCCTCTGTTAGGATCCTGTAATTCTGTCTGTTTTATTTGTTATGTTTCCTGATTTCTTCCTTTTTTTTTCCTGCATTTCCCTCGCGATTGTCAGTCCGCGTTCCATGTTCCTCAGATTCCACTCCCTGTCTTTGTCATTGCACTATTCGGGTGATTTTGGGAACATTCGGGTTTCCTCTGTATTTCGTATCTCGTTTTCTTCCTTCTGACTTTATTTATATTTGTATATAATACTAATGTACTAATCATACTAACTGTTAGATTAGATTTAATACTAACCTGCTAACAGAGTAACGTGTATATAATACTAACCAGCTAACCTACTAACATTAGGGTTTTAGAGTTCGCTACTAACATTACTAATTACTAATTCATCTTGAGTTTCTACCTGCAGCTGTCATTTCCCTCCTCGTTATCCTATCCCTGTATCTATCTGATTTCGCATTCTCTGCACGTGTGTCCACTTTCGCGTTCCTCCCCTCCGAGCTGTGCACTTGTCTACCTGCTAACCCCAGGCCGTTTGTTATCATTGTGTTCGAGTCCGTGTCTTACGTTTCCCCCGTTATTGTATTATTGGTCCCTGTTAACCCTCATTGTTCTCACCTGTGTACTCTCCCATTTCCCCTCCCCTTCACACCTGATTCCTTTTGTGTAATCTTCTCCCTGTGTATTTAAACCTTGTTATTTCAGTCTGTCTTTGCGAGTTCCTTACCCATATTTTGCTTCTGTGTTGCCTTGTTTTTCCGAGAATCTGTCCGAGTTGTTTTGTTTATTCCGTAGTATCTTTCCTAGTTTTTGTTATCCCTAGTCCCTCTCCTGTTGTTGTTTTTATTTTTGTATTCAGTCTTTGTTTTGTTCTCTTTTTTGTTCCTCTTACGCCTCCCCGGTTTTGACCCCTGCCTGTGTTCTCGCGACCCTGCTTTTGGATCCTGTTTTTGTGCTTTTGCTGTGCCTTCCCGGTTTTGACCCCTGCCTGTTCCTTGACCACTCTTTGGACTGTGTTTTGTTTCATTGCCTGTCTCCCCCGTTTTTCGACCCTGCCTGTTATACCACGGGTTGCTGCCTTGCCCATATTAAACTTCGGTTTTTCGTACTCCTGCCTGCGTTTGGGTCCTTCTCCCCCGCCCACCATAACATCCTCGTTCCTCGCTCCTTGTTCCTCCGAGGAGCATTTAGCTGTTTGGAACGTCCTTGGCCTTTAAGACCAACTGGGCGGGTTGGTCTTAAAGGCCATAGATACAGCATTTAACCCCCTCTAGTGTCTCATATGGAGATTACATTGCATAACAACACAGCCGGAAATCCTGCTGTTCGAAGCACACACCCCCTCAACTGGTTGCCAGATTGCATTTTGTGTAGGCTACATAATGTTATTTTATCCGAGAGTGAAGAGTGGAGTCAGCGACAGAATCAGGCCCAATCATGTGATGTGACGAATCTTTTGTGGTTGGACAAGTAATGAATTCATATACAAATTTTGTAACATGTAGCAATGCATTATCTCCATGGATTTAGATTACTCTATGCGGTGGTTTTTCAAGATTCATGTAACCCTAGCAGTGTTTCCCACACAAATTTCTGAAACTGTGGTGGGTAGACGCCGAACTGTCTAGGGGGGTCTGGGGGCATGCTCACCCGAAAGAAAATCTTGTCAATTTCAACAGCTAAATGTATCAATTTGGTGCTCTTTGAGATTAAAATCTAAACATTAGATCCACAATTATTTGTGATTGGAACATGGAAAATGGAACACGTGAAATATATTGAATTTGACTAGTTGAGTTTTTTGGCTAGACAGCTAAGATCAGACCACCAGAAATGTGGTCTGATGAAAAATATTCAAAAACTTTTTGTCAGTAGACAATACAGAAACCATCACAATGCATTTTAACCTGTCATGAAATAATTATTTGCTTGTTAGTAGCTAGTAATGTTAGCTGTTCACAACTGAGTAAGGAGGTTGACTTCAAATGCCAATATCTTCGGCTGTGTTTCTCCCACAGCAATCTACAACCCACTATGCTAACTTATGAGCTAACTATCGGACTTTTCGACCCATAACCAACCGATCCGAAAGGCTGCCGTAGGTAGTTGGACACGTTTGATAGCTATTGATATTTCACCTTGTTTGCCTGTAATTTGCCTGTCAGGTTTCTCTCTAGCAAACTAACGTTAGCGAGCTAGCTACCTAACTTAGCTAACGTTACCGAGATAGCATGCTGATATCGGACCACTAACATTAGTCACTTGAAGTGGGAATACGCTGGTAGTGTTTCGTCCAGCAATGCGTCAGCGGGGCAATGTTAGTACATAAACTGGAGGATTGCATCTGGTGAGTTGGCTGCGATCCGCGAGTGGAGTGAAGCTAGCGCCCAGCACACTAATGGGTCACTAATCTGGGTAGCAAGCTAGCTAACGGTAATGTCTCAGTGTGAGATGATAAGGGAAAAGAAAAATGCCATAGAAATACTCTTTTCGGTCATGCTGTAATAAAATACGGTCCGAACTCCAGCGTAACAATGAAGAAAATAGCTCATGTTAACATTAGCTATATCATCTATCTGATCACCTATCTTGCTAGCTAACGCAGTCGAGTAGAAAAGTGGCCATCTCTGCATCGGTTTTCAAGCATTGTGCTTCTCTGAACTCCCTCCAACAACCAAATGGTGAACAAATGTTGACCCGTCTTGCTCCGGTTCTTGTCATTAAGGAGTTTGGACAGGTACCTGGGTTTCTTGGGTCTAACACTGGATGAGGGCTCCGATGAAGCTGGGCGCTTGGCATCAAATTCCACCATCACTGTCGTACTAGCTGAATCTGGCAACCAACTGAGACTCCTGGTATAGAGATGGGTGTGGTACCAACGTAGTGATACTATTGGCACGTCTTAGACAGAGATAAATGCTGTTTGTTACTGTTTTATGGCCCGTAAAAAACTTTTTGTAATGATGAATTCATAATCAATATATATTTTTAGGGAAAAGCAATAATTTTATTCAGAATTTTTTTTGCAAGCTCTGTGGATGTATTATTTTTTTAAAGTATTTGTCTCCATAAAAATCCTGTATCTATAGCCTTTAAGATGAGGTGTGGCCAGGATAATTTTTGGCGTATTGCTATCTTGAGCCAGCAGAAAGCGCTTGCGCTAAAACCACCACAAACCTGGTCTAAAGTCATGTCGCATTTGATTCCATGTTATTTGAACGGCGCATATAGACCGATTTCTCAGCAACGTCACAGTTGAGGTGCGTACACAACGCTGGGGCAGCATATTCAATATTGCAAAAGAAATCAACATCAACTTGTAATTGCAGAAGCTGAAATGGATGATGAAGGACACTTCACATCCAATATCTTAGTTACATCAACACTGAGATAACTAAGAGGTTTGGTGTAAATATTTGTAATATTTATTCAATTTAGTAAGTGTCCTGAAGTATGTTATGCTGGCTCCCATCTCATCATATAAATTAGGCCCTCAATTGAATGAAGACAGATTTGACCGTATAGCTGCAGTTTTGAAGGAAATGCAGTAGGTGGCTAGCTAGCTATCCATGACAGAAAACATACTGTGGGACTATTTTGACCCAAGATACAAATTATACTATGATACTAAGTTATCCAAGTGACAGGGAACCTAGCTTGTTCTTATTATGGCTGGCTATAACAATGTAGAAATGGACGCTTACCATTTTAGCGAGCTGGCCTGAGATATAAAAATCTACATTAAAAGGTCTTGCTGGTTATTATGTTCATGTTGTCAAGACACAGGTTGATGATGGGTGCTGTTACTGTTAGTTACTAACATTATCTAGGGTTTGGCCGGTAACTTTCTAACAGGCACTGTGCATGCATTACTTTAGCGTGTTACCTAATTGTATTGTGTATAGGTGGTGGACTGACATTAGTTTGCAAGCGTAGATGGGCTGAGGTGGGTCTAAGTCACGTTTTTAGGAATACCCTGTGTTTGTAAACCAGGGGCAGGTCTGTGTAGCGTTAGCCCACAAACGTTAACTAGCCTCTGTAACGTTACTGTCTTGGTTGTATCTCACATGAACATTAGTTCGCTAACATTTGCTAACTGCTAGATTACCAATGTTAATCTTTAATTTTGTACAATCTAAAGAAAGCAAACAATCTTAGAGTTAACAACGTATTTCCCTGAAAAAGCACGTTTCCACCTGTGAACACTTGGATAAAAGAAATAAGATGGATAACGTTAAGAATGTAGGCTATTCAGCCTACAGAAGAAAAGGCTGGTGGTGCTGGTTCCCTTTTCTGTTCTGGCTAAAAAGTAGACTCCATCGTTAACGATAGGCTTTAAACATTAAGTTATCAACCCATCATTTCACACAGACAATTTACTGAAACAATCGTTGTCAGCTGAGCTGCTCCACCTTTGTGTGTGTTAAGAAACGTTAGCTAACGTTAGCTACACAGGCTATGCAGACTCCTATTTCTAGCCAAATGTTATTTTTATGAACGACGTTAACAGAAGTTACACTACATCAATTTCAAACATTTTAAAAAAAATTGTTAATGTGGTGTGGACTATCTGTCCATCTTATTGCGTTGGACTAATGTTTAACCTTTTAAGTTATCAGCTTGCCGCTGATCAAATGTTGACAGTTTACGACGGTTAGCTAGCTTGCATTAATTTATAACGCAACGTTAAATACAGCTAGATATGCTAGATTAGAACAAAAAAAGTTACAGAAAAGTTGTAATAAGATAACACTAGATATAATTTGGATAGCTTTGCCAAGATGAAAGTGAAATAAAAGAACCAGAAACAAAATTAGATGCATTTAGTATGTTAAATCGTTCATGATCGAGTCAGCCGCACGATAGCCTGCCAAGGTGATACACTTTTTGCCCCAGGGTTGTGTGCACATCCTCTTTTATTTACAAACAAGAAATGGGTCTATAATTCCGTCTACATAGGCGTGTGCACAACGCACGTACACTCTCCTGTCTGTTACACACAGGGGCGCGCACAAGCATGACTAAAAATATCAAGATTACAATGTGAAATATTATTATTGTGTAGGCTATATCAAAAAATGCATAATAATAAAAGGGTCCATAGGTCAAAGACCACATACCTGTCCCTCAGAGAAGGGGAATGCCGCATTAAATTGCTTTCAGTCCACTCCATCAACATCCAGGCGATGTGCGATGGTACGTGTAAGGTTACACATGTAGACTATTCGCAATTATCCTGGATCAAGCTATGACTTAGTCTATATTTGCCAATAGTTCCTGTAATCTTCCAGGGGGGCAATCTTCTGTTACGGGACTATGGCTATCCATTAAAAACTTTGCTGATAACAACTACATCAAGCCTAATGCACAAATTGTCATTTACACCTAATGCGTGAATTGTCATTCAATGGAAAACTCTCGCACTGTAATAGACGGACATTTGTAGTTCTGAATCTGCGCTTCAGATGTCATTACAATACAGCTCTCTTCATCTAGGCCTAAGTAAATAGAATGGTTTTGACTGAAAAAAGTTCAAAACCTTGTCCAGTGAATATTGCATTTATTGTTTTTCAAATAGCCTAGGCTACAGTCCCCGGGATTCACTGTGCATAAGGTTTTTTCAATAGCCTACAGTTAAAAAACTGAGATTAATTTTAATTTCATAATTTTAACAGAATTTTAACCTTATTCTTAGTCCTTCATATTTTTTTATTACAGTGACTAGGTTTCCATATTCTCAGCTTATTAAAACCCCGCCGATTTCACCTGTTATTCCATAACTGAACAAAACTATTTTAAAGAGAACTAAGAGACTAATTAGAAATTTGCAGCCCATTACACAATTAATTCACAATTAATTTTAATGTCAGTCTCTGCATGTGCGCTTTAACTTCATACAGGAGCTGTCGGGAATTGCTGGGAACCCGTGGCGGTGTTAAACCCTAATGTTAAAGATTATTATTGTGTATATCAAAACGCATCATAATGGTTAGCCCGAATAATATTGATCATACTATTGATCCATATAGCCTATTCCTTGCTCGCACTACACACACACGAGCATGTCTATTTCACCATCCGCCAAGGTGGAAAAGCAGGCTTTTCAAGGGAACAGGACATGACATTTTGATTGGTTTATTGCATGTTACGCCCAAGACACACCTGTAATACTCCGGTGTAATTTACAGCTTAATCTAGTCCCACCCCCAGTTCCCATAGAGATCCATTCAAATGCAGAGAGGTTATAGTATCGCTGAAAATAAAATATCAAGAGTCTTTTGATATCCTTTTATACCCAGTCATGATAGCATCACCTGTTTACCTGTGGAACGTTCCAAACTTCCCAGTCTTTTTTTTGGCCCTATCCCAACTTTTTTGGAACGTGTTGCAGGCATCAAATTCGGAAATAGCGTATATTTACAAACATCAATAAAGTTGATAAGGTAAAACATTAAATATCTTTTCTTTGTACTGTTTTCAATTAATTATATGTAGAATTTACAAATCACTGCTTTCTGCTTTTATGTGCATTTTACCTGTCATACTTTTACATACAAACTTTTTTTTGGAATTGGGGTTGTACTTCCACTCATATATTGATGTTAACTCTGTGCATTAAAATTTATTTAAAAATTGCTTATTATTTTTCCGCGGTCAAATATTTTTTTTCTTACCACACAGACAAAGATATCATTTTTTTTATCATTATTTATTCTGACCTACATCTTATTTCCGCATGCTAGTTGGCAACCAATTACATACTCTTTGACGTAGCTGTCTTCACGTCACTTTCTGCGCCATCCTTGTTGTACATGCGACTCCAAGGACACAACTGCGCATGTGAGATGAACGAAAATTAGAACTTCCTGGTTCGGATGTACTCCCCATAGGTTTCTATTGGCCTCGCTGTCTCTACATATTATATACTCTTAAGGTGTGTGTGTGTGTGTGTGTGTGTGTGTGTGTGTGTGTGTGTGTGTGTGTAACTGGGTGTATGTGTGTGTGTTGTAGAAGCTGCAGTTTATTCAGGAGGAGAGGCAGAGGGAGGTAGAGGCTCTGAAGCAGAGAGTGAAGGAGCTGGAGCAGAAGAGTAACAGCAGCTTCACCGAAAGCCGTCTGAAGAGGAAGAAACTCTAAGAGTCACCAGCTGGTGTTTCTGCATAGAGCTCCATAGTACAGCCTGTGGTTCTGCACAGAGTTGAACAAAAACTAAATGTCTAAGATGTAGTTCAAAAGGAATAGAAACTGTGTTCACTTTCAGGGTGCTGTTGTGAGACACCACTGGAAGGAGCAGATAGCTTTGTTTGAAAGTTATTCTGCATGCCTAGTGGGCCTGCTAAATGTGTTCAACAAAGCCTACTAACAACCTATTTCCTGTGTGTATGACTGCATCTGTCACAGTATTACCTTTGTCTTTGGGTACTTCACACCAAATCCTGTATAACTCAGTGTCTCATTCATAATCCTAAACCTTCAGGGAAGTGGTCGTTTCAGGCACTGTGTGTTTAGGCTCTGTTACAGACTTGAGTCTATAATGCACTGTAAGCATCCTGCCACAATAACAAGCCTGTAATCACAGAACAGGGCCCTGTTCCTCGTAGCTTGCTAATTGAGTTAGCTGGCTAACTGCGCTGAGGACTTGGGAAAAAAACTTGAAACAGTGTCTTTGCTAGTTCATATGTTACATATTTGGTGGGGGTGGGGGTGGGGGTCCGGGTTTTAAGTTAAGTTAAGTTAGATTCTGGAGAGAATCAAAAGCTTTGCATGCAGTTAAGAATGTAACCCCACCCAAGCTGATTGGCTGCCTCTTTCCGGAGGTCACTCTGGGACGGGGGATGAGTCGTGCAATGAAGGAAAGCCAGGCAATTACATTACATAATGGTCTTAACTTGTGTCCAGGAAGGTCAGGACAACCACCCTGCATAGGAACAGCTAAGTAATGGAATTACAGTCAACCTGGTCCTGTAAATGTGGGGTCTTTATTCTCCACAGTGACAGGCTGTATTGCAGGGAGACATTCCCTCATTCTCAGGTGTGCCCAGGGAAGTCAGAAGACAGACAGGTTCTGTAGGCTGCATAACTGCCACTGTCGCCTGGAAACAGGAGATATTTGCTTTAATCATATGCAGCTATGATGTCTGCGCTTCAAGGTTACCATCACAGAGCTTGGTTCATTTGCATAGCATTCCAACAAAGTACTCAGTCTAGTAAGCAGTGATACATTGTTCTACATTTCTGTTCCTGTGTGTTTGTACTGTTTAATTCTGTCATAAAGTGACCTGCAGTAACCTGAACTGCTTTCTCAATGTGTTACTAAAGCTTGAGTGGCATCTCTTGCCAAGTGTTGTGAAACTGAAAAATATTGTTTATTTCAATGTCTTCTGCTGGAATTTAAAAAATAAAAAAAACTGAGCGACAGCAATGTCATAAAGTTAGACATGATACCAATTTTTTCATGCTATCATATTTCTGGCTAAATCCCTTCTCTAGTTGTTTTATGCTTTTAGGTTGTGAATGAGGGAGAGTTTTCCTTCAATTGAGCTCATTTTATTCATGAAGCCATCTGCTGGTTTTTAGTGGACTGGCTCTATCCCTCTGTCAGTGGCATGTTTCTTCTTTAGAAGCCACATGCAGCACAGACAGTATTAAAGAGATTCATGGTCGCGTGTTCTCCGCATGGTGTCCATGTGGTCAGGTGCAGTTTCCCCGTGCGGTAACACGCCCAGCAGCCACGGCAAAGCCCCTCCCCGACCTCTCTCTGAACTATAGCACCAAACCGATCCAACCAATCAACACTGTGCCCAATCTGACCCACCCAATCACCACTGTAATCAAACCAACCCACCAAATCACTACTCAAACCAACTCACCCAATCACCACTGTACTCAAACCAACCCACCCAATCACTACTCAAACCAACTCACCCAATCACCACTGTACTCAAACCAACCCACCCAATCACTACTCAAACAAACTCACCCAATCATCACTGTACTCAAACCAACCCACCCAATCACTACTCAAACCAACTCACCCAATCACCACTGTACTCAAACCAACCCACCCAATCACTACTCAAACAAACTCACCCAATCATCACTGTACTCAAACCAACCCACCCAATCACTACTCAAACCAACTCACCCAATCACCACTGTACTCAAACCAACCCACCCAATCACTACTCAAACCAACTCACCCAATCACCACTGTACTCAAACCAGCCCACCCAATCACCACTTTTCTCAAATCAACCCACTCAATGACCACTGTCCTCAAACGTGGACTCCCCTGTGCTACGCTAAAGAGATTAGAAAGCATAACACCACCTTAATCCTGCCTCCCATTAGAGAGAACATAATGCAGCCTTAATCCCAGCTCCCATCCGAGAGACAGACGGGAGAACATCTTTCATCGCCACACCACAGATGCAGGAACGAGAAGGCAGAGGTTCCGCAGGGGCTTGGCCATGAGTTCAAGTCTGAACGTGGGGACAGACCGTGCTAGAGGGCTGATTCTGGAGCTTTGGAAACGGGAGGCGGAACAGAAGTTGCCGCGCAGGTCAAAGAGGCAGAGAAAGACCTGTGGATTCAGCGACAAGACTCTCTGGCCTCTGATTGGCTCTCAGGATGAGTAGACTGGCGGTAGTCTGCGGAACCGGAGTGGAATTTAGGAGCTGTTCCTGAAGCAAGCAAACTCTAACCGTGCAGGTGAGACTGACTCGCTGTTGAGAGATGCAGCTCGATCAAAGCACATTGATAAGAGATGCAAGGATATCAGCACTCAGTGCCTTTACATGACACCACTTAACCTTGGAGAGCTCGGTCTCCAGATGGCATGTCCAATGAAGAAATCAAGTTGTGAAACAAAGTGATTAACAATAACATAATAAAGTAATAATGTATGACTGTATCAGCTGTTGTTCATACATTGCAAGGTCCTTTTTCATGAGATAAAATAAAACGTTGAGTGGAATGCTAGCCCAGACAATCAGTACTGAATATGCTGAGGCAACTCTAGTATGTTCTGTTTCAGAATGATGTTGTTTACTAGGGTTTTATCTGAACCCAAATACAGTATTCAGGAATGCACGGACGATGCATTGCGTACATACATTTTTACCTCCCGAAGTTGACCAATTATGTTTGGAAAATGAGAGCAGAAGTAGAAGCAAAAGTGAGAATTTCATGGAACAAAAAAGAAAGAACTGGAATTTGTTTAACAAATGGATTTCTTAACACACCGACAAACTGTTGACCTTCCCAATGGTAAACAGTTTGCCTACACCCAACCACCCCTTTTTGAATACAGACTCAGAGACAGATAATCTGTCATAAGTGTAGAACGGGAGCTTACACATTATAGTCTAAACTTCCATCTTGATCTCTCTAACTGCGATATGCGTGTGTGTGTTTGTGCGTACAGAATGACAGCGGTGTACGTGAAAAAGAGATCCGCGCCGGGGGGCAACGCCCATGGCCGCAAGAAATGCCAGGGCAGCACAGGGGAGGGGGCACAGCCCCGCCCCCTCACGCCCCTGCAGAAGATCAACCTGGCCATGAGCCAGGACGAGAGGACCATCCGCGAGCTGGCCGTTGGCCGCCGTCTCGGCCTCTACAAAGTACGCGGTGAAATCGGCAGTGGAAGCTTCTCCAGCGTCAGACTGGGCATCCACGCCCTCACTACAGGTTGGAGTTACAGTGTACATCTCTCAAAGTAGTGGCCATTTCCTCAGTTTCAGGTCGGCTACACAACAATCACCCAAATCTCACTGAAGGTGCTTTTCTTAGCAGCTGTGATAGGGAGATTAATAATGCAATGCAGACAGACTTCCTTACTGACAGAGATACAGCAACCACAAAAACACAAAAAAACTAACATCTGAAATATGAATTATGAATGATGATGCTCTCACTCTTTCTCACTCTCACACACTATCCCTCTCTCTCTCTTACTCTCACACACTATCCCTCTCTCTCACTCTCACACACTATCCCTCTCTCTTACTCTCACACACTATCCCTCTCTCTTACTCTCACACACTATCCCTCTCTCTTACTCTCACACACTATCCCTCTCTCTTACTCTCACACACTATCCCTCTCTCTTACTCTCACACACTCTCTCTCTCTTACTCTCACACACTCTCTCTCTCACTCTCACACACTATCCCTCTCTCTCTCTTACTCTCACACACTCTCTCTCTCTCTTACTCTCACACACACTCTCTCTCACTCTCACACACTATCCCTCTCTCTTACTCTCACACACTATCCCTCTCTCTTACTCTCACACACTCTCTCTCTCTCTCTTACTCTCACACACTCTCACTCTCACACACTATCCCTCTCTCTCTCTTACTCTCACACACTATCCCTCTCTCTCACTCTCACACACTATCCCTCTCTCTCTCTTACTCTCACACACTCTCTCTCTCTCTTACTCTCACACACTATCCCTCTCTCTCTCTTACTCTCACACACTCTCTCTCTTACTCTCACACACTATCCCTCTCTCTCTCTTACTCTCACACACTCTCTCTCTCTCTTACTCTCACACACTCTCTCTCTCTCTCACTCTCACACACTATCCCTCTCTCTCTCTTACTCTCACACACTCTCTCTCTTACTCTCACACACTCTCCCTCTCTCTTACTCTCACACACTATCCCTCTCTCTTACTCTCACACACTATCCCTCTCTCTTACTCACACACTATCCCTCTCTCTCTCTTACTCTCACACACTCTCTCTCTCTCTTACTCTCACACACTCTCTCTCTCTCTCACTCTCACACACTATCCCTCTCTCTCTCTTACTCTCACACACTCTTACTCTCACACACTCTACCTCTCTCTTACTCTCACACACACTCTCTCTCTCACTCACACACACTCTCTCTCTTACTCTCACACACTCTCTCTCTTACTCTCACACACTCTCCCTCTCTCTTACTCTCACACACTCTACCTCTCTCTTACTCTCACACACACTCTCTCTCTCACTCTCACACACACTCTCTCTCTTACTCTCACACACTCTCTCTCTTACTCTCACACACTCTCCCTCTCTCTTACTCTCACACACTCTCCCTCTCTCTTACTCTCACACACACTCTCTCTCTCACTCGTTCTCTCAGATAAGGTGGCGATAAAGGTGCTGGATAAGAGTCTCCTGGATCAGGAGACGCAGCGGCTCCTGTCGCAGGAGATTGAGAGCATGGAGCGGCTCCACCACCCCAACGTGATCCGCCTGTACGAGGTGGTGGAGACCCCGTCCCGCCTCCACCTGGTCATGGAGTACGCCGAGGGAGGGGAGCTTTACACCAAGATCAGCACAGTGGGCAAGCTGCCGGATACCGACAGCAAGATAGTCTTCTCTCAGATCCTCGCTGCCGTCAAGCACATGGTCAGCACCACAAAGGGGTTATAATAGGGTTATGACTGCACACACAGACAAAGAAATATGTCCTCTTTTCAGAAAAGGCTGCAACTTTAAATGCAGGATGAACACCTGAACTTATGGGGGGGGGGGGGGGGGGGGGGGGGGGGGTGGGGCGGGGGGATGACACAGTTGAAGTCGAAAGTTTACATACACCTTAGCTAAATCCATTTAAGCTCAGTTTTTTTTACAATTTCTGAAATTAAATCCTAGTAAACATTCCCTGTCTTAGGTCAGTTAGGATCACAACTTTATTGCAAGAATGTGAAATGTCAGAATAATAGTAGAGAGAATGATTTATTTCAGCTTTAATTTCTTTCATCACATTCACAGTCAGTCAGAAGTTTACATACACTTCGTTAGTATTTGGTAGCATTGCCTTTAAAAAGTTTAACTTGGGTCAAACATTTTGGGTAGCCTTCCATAAGCTTCTCACAATAAGTTGCTGGAATCCAGATCCATTCCTCCTGACAGAACTGGTGTAACTGAGTCAGGTTTGTAGGCCTCCTTGCTCGCACACGCTTTTTCAGTTCTGCCCACAAATTTTTGATTGGATTGAGGTCAGGACTTTCTGATGGCCAATACCTTGACTTTGTTGTCCTTAAGCCATTTTGCCACAACTTTGGAAGTATGCTTTGGGTCATTGTCCATTTGGAAGAACCATTTGCGACCAAGCTTTAACTTCCTGGCTGATGTCTTGAGATGTTGCTTCAATATATCCACATAATTTTCCTTCCTCATGATGCCATCTATTTTATGAAGTGCACCAGTCCCTTCTGCAGCAAAGCACCCCCACAACATGATGCTGCCACCCCCCGTGCTTCATGGTTGGAATGGTGTTCTTCGGCTTGCAAGCCTCACCCTTTTTCCTCCAAACATAACGATGGCCATTATAGCCAATCAGTTACATTTTTGTTTAATCAGACCAGAGGACATTTCTCCAAAAAGGATCTTTGTCCTCATGTGCAGTTGCAAACTGTAGTCCGAAGGCTTTTTTATGACGGTTTTTGAGTAGTGGCTTCTTCCTTGATGAGCGGCCTTTCAGGTTATGTCGATATAGGACTCGTTTTACTGTGGATATAGATACTTTTGTACCTGTTCCTTCCAGCATCTTCACAAGGTCTGTTGTTCTTGGATTGATTTGCACTTTTCAGAACCAAAGCACGTTCATCTCTAGGAGATAGAAAGCATCTCCTTCCTGAGCGGTATGACGGCTGCGTGGTCCCATGGTATTTATACTTGCGTACTATTGTTTGTACAGACAAACGTGGTACCTTCAATGCTCCCAAGGATGAACCAGACGTGTTGGTCCACAATTTGCTTTCTGAGGTCTTGGCTGATTTCTTTAGATTTTCCCATGATGTCAAGCAAAGAGGCACTGAGTTTGAAGGTAGGCCTTAAAATACATCCACAGGTACATCGCCAATTGACTCAAATAATGTCAATTAGCCTATCAGAAGTTTCCAATGCCATGACATAATTTTCTGGAATTTTCCAAGCTGTTTAAAGGCACAGTCAACTTAGTGTATGTAAACGTCTGACCCACTGGAATTGTGATATAGTGAATTAAAAGTGAAATAATCTGTCTGTAAACAATTGTTGGAAAAATGACTTGTGTCATGCACAAAGTAGATGTCCTAACTGACTTGCCAACACTATAGTTTGCTAACATGAAATCTGTGTGAAATCTGAGTGGTTAAAAATTAGTTTTAATGACTTCAACTTAAGTGTATGTAAACTTCCGACTTCAACTGTAACAGTTCACAGTGTAGAGAAACAAGATGTTTGAAAGTGGCAGTGAGGTCCTGGTCGTGCCCCCTTTTTTTTTTTTTTACTGATTTAATTTACTTCCGATCCGCAGCACGAGAACAACATCATCCACCGGGACCTGAAGGCAGAGAACGTGTTCTACACCTGCAGCGGCTGTGTGAAGGTGGGCGATTTCGGCTTCAGCACCGTGTGCGGGCGCGGACCAGACCCTCAACACCTTCTGCGGCTCAGCCCCCTACGCCGCTCCCGAACTTTTCCATGACCAGCGCTACGCGGGCGCTCCGGTGGATGTGTGGGCGCTGGGCGTGCTCCTGTTCTTCATGGTGACGGGCACAATGCCGTTCCGCGCCGACACCGTGCCCAGGCTCAAGTGCTGCATCCTGCAGGGCGACTACGCCGTCCCGGCGTTCGTCCCCCGCGCCGTGCCAGCGGCTCATCCGCGGCATCCTCCAGCCGCAGCCCACACACCGCTACACCGCGGAACAGATGACCGGCTGCGAGTGGCTGCTGCCGGTCAGGTTTCCCCAGCCTGTCAAGCCCTTCCGCCTGGACCCCCTGCGCCTGGTGGAGGCAGAGCCGGGCGAGCTGGACGAGGAGGAGGAGGAGGTGCGCGGCGCCCTGGAGGCACTGGGGATCACCGCCGAGCACATGCGCAACAACCGCAACAAGAACCCAGCGCAGCAGCGCCACCGGAGTCTACCGGATCCTGCTGCACCGCGCCCACAAGCGCAGAGAGGCCCCGCCCACTATCATGCTCCCCATCGCCGACCCCAGAAATGACTGGATCCATGTCTACAGGCACCTGTACCACACTTCTAAAACTCTGTAGCATCTCTTAAACACTCAGCTCCAAGCCATCTGCAGGACTGTTATTTTTGTATGATTACCATTTCAGGAGATGTGCCACACCTTAATTATGGTTTCCCAGTGGGTTTTTTTTTTTATTATTGCAAAGTAAACAAATTAAGAACTTTAATGAACTGTGCTTGTTACATTTACACTTTCTCAAAACTTTATGGACTGTAACGAACTGCAAAGATTGTCATTTAATGCCATGTCTCAGATTTAGGTTAAAACCTCAATAAATAACTGAAATATCAAGTCCCAACTCCTCATATTTTAGTTATACCCTGTTATGTGAAGTTATGTACTGATGACAAAAAGTCACCTTCTAGGAAAATCTAAATGCAAGGGTTGTCTGATTTTCATTCCCAGAGACTTACTGTTGAAAGTACATTTCCAAGTAAAATGTAATTATTATGCAGTGCAACTCTCATTAAAACATGTGACATCGACACAGCTGAAGTGAAAAGCATTTGATTTACAATTTCTGTTTATCATGCCGCAAAATAAATTTGATGACAAAAATAAATACATTTTAAAAATTGGTAAACTACACTTCCCAGTAAGAAGATCAGCACTGGGGCAAGTAAGAAGGTGTTTGTCATGATGTGATAATGTAATATCTGGAAAATAGTTGAATGTATCTTTGTGGCCAATATGCTATTCAGCATACTTTTAAGTTTGTATTTAGATTTAGACATAAGCTGACACTATTATGCACACATTAATCACAGTATGTATTCACTGTTAGCCTGTTTATTAGCTGTTGCCAGTAGCCAGCTAGGTAATATATCAAAACAAGGACATCATCAAGGACATCAGTTGCATAAGGATTGTGCAGTGGCCAAAAAATTAAAAAATTAAAATCTGGTAAACTAAAGTTTAGTACTTTAGCGACGCCTAGTGTTATGGATGGGACACTACAGCTGGAGAAACTTGAAAATATAGTCGGTTACACTTGTAGCTCTGAATTTCAGAAATAGCATCCGGCATATAAATATGCATTATAGAAACAGCATCTTTGGTAAAAAGTTTATATATTGTATTTTTAAATGATTGCTTGCTTTCATTTTTAATTTTTTTTGTAATTTTGCTGTATTTTACACTCACTTCTGGCAGAGAGAAATGTTCTTGATGGAGAGTTTTGGTTAGAGGTGGTCAATCCCACCCAAAGTGGATGTTTCTGACCAGTGTGATTGCTAAGGAGAGCCACAAAGAGGATTCAAGAGGTAATGTGCTGAGAGAGCATTAAATGCTGTTCCTCTGTACATAAATTAGTAGGATACAGTGAGTACCATAATTCATTGGACAGTGACACATTTTTTGCTATTTTGGTTCTGTACTCTAGCACTTTGAGTTTGAAAGGATACAATGACAATGAGGTTGAAGTGCAGACTGTCAGCTTTAATTTGAAGGTATTTTCATCCATGTCGGTTGAACCATTAGAACTGACTGAATGGCTCTAAGTCATCAAGGGTCTGACGTATCAAACAAGCCTTAAACCATCACTCTGCTGCCAGAAATACAGTAGATATGGATGGATAACTTGAAGGGTTTCTTCTCCTGACTTATTTTTCCATAGAGTTCAATAGGAAAATGTGTCAGGAGAAACAACCCTTTAAGTGATCCATCCATATCGACTGCATATCTGGCAGCAGAGTGATTGTTTGAGGCTCGTTTGATACCTCAGACCCTTGATGACTTACAGCCATTTCCTCAACCATGTATTCCATACTGTTCCAGCATAAATTTAATCTAGTCCCACCACCCAATTCCCATCGAGATCCATTCAAATGTAGAGAAGTTACAGTATCGCTTGTAAGAGTACCAGAAAATAAGATATCAAGAGTCTTTTGATATTGTTGGGTCACAGACATTAGGAAGTCATGGCATGCAAAGGATATGTGACCAAATATTAAAAAATGATTATTTTATTCTACATTATGTTAAACTGTCCAATATTTTTGATACCCGAAAATGGGGTGAATATGTACAAAAGGTTCTATAATTTCTAAAGGGTTCATCCGATATGGATGAAAATACCCTCAAATTAAAGCTGACAGTCTGCACTTCAAGCTTATTGTCATTGTATCCTTTCAAACTCAAAGTGCTAGAGTACAGAACCAAAATAGCAAAAAATGTGTCACTGTCCACATTATTTTTTCCACTCCAATGACCATTTTTACCCAAGACGTGTGCATATAATGGATATGGTGCATATGGATGGATGCATATCCGACTTGATATTACTTTTTGTTTTGAAAATTGTCCACAGAATACATAGGCGCGGGAAGATGTTTTGAACTCAGGGTGCTGAAAATCTCAATGACAAATCATTTGCTATAATGTAACGGAGATTTTAAGTTGTTTTGTATCATTTATGCAGAACTATTTCCCTGTATTTATACTACCTTTGGTAGTCTATTAAATGTATTGCATACAGATTTAATATATTGTAGCAATCGATCAGAGAGGGTGCTGCAGCACCCTCAGCACCCCTACTTCCAGTGCCTATGACAGAATATGAATGAAGGTAATTCAGGTTAAATGTCTCATGTGTTTGGACCTGCGGCCTTATGGAGATCACCTCAGTCTTGTTAAGAAAAAGAGATGAATGTACACAAAGTCATAGGGACACCCAATCAAGTATAACGTCCAGTATAAATTGGTCTTTTTCCAAGATATGCGAGGTGGGACATTAATGCATATTAAATATTTACTTGCATTGCTCATATGATTAGACGGACAATATATTCCTCACTGTGAAAAGGAATGAGAAATGAGTTTTTGTAAACAAAAAAACAGTGAAGTTCCTGATGGAGTAAAACAGACTAACATAAGTAGATTTTTTTCCCAGTTTTTTTATTACTATTATTTTTTACGAGTTATTTGGAAGTAGCCTACTTTGTCAGTACGTATTTTTACTAAAATACTGATATAGGTTGATTTTTTCTCATGCTTGATTTTTCAAGATTCAGATTTAGGGGCTCATTTCTAATATTTGAATTTCACATTTGCATTGTATTTCTCATTAATCTCATCCTGCGCTGGTTTCTGGTTTAGCCTCTGTAGTTTTCTTTCTGCTCCAACACTCCAGATGAATAGAATTGAAATCTGTGCTCACACCCTGTTCTTTGTTGTCTCGTAGCTATAGGAATTTTGTAACTTGATCACACACTGGGACAAAGTGTTTGGCTAAAAGTTTAGCAGCCCACTTACGGAGAGCGTATAAAGTTTTGCCAGTCTTAAACTGCAGTAAACAATACAGCAGCTGAATGTTCACTCTAAACAATATGAACTGATCCCCTCCCCCACGCGCCCACCCTAACTCCCTCCTATAGCTGATTTGGCAGATGGAAGCGGCGTCGGCGAGGGGACATCTGCCGCCTGACAATGCCGCTTCTGTGCGTGACCCTTGGTGTCACAGGGCGGCAGCGCTAACATTGTCCTCGCACTATACACATGCAGATCCGCGAGGTCTGCAGCTCGTGGCAGCGAACTCCCTGCACCCTTGTATGCAAATAGGTACCCGCATTGAAAAAAAACTAGAGCCCCCCTCCCTTGGAAATATGGAAACTACAAAACTAGGCTACATGATCTAGCTATGCATGTTTCATTATAACGGTTATATTTCGAAACCGCCTGTATAATATTCTGAATTAAGCAATTGAAAAGTATTAAACCAAAACGATATGTATAGCTTGATTTTTTTTTATATAAACAAATGACACAGCCATTCAATATTTGTATGTTTATTGTGTTCATAATAAATTCAGCACCGAAAAACAGAAACCGCTGGATACATCTGTGAATCAAAAAAGTGAGTCAACAGGTGCCGGTGTAGGCTACGTAAAGTGTCCGGTTTAAAAAGAAAAGTTTCGTTAAAAAAAAAGAAGAAGAAGCTCATCGGCTCTGTCTTCAAGGCGTAACTGCCTGCTTCAACACTATTATTCACAGCAACATTTCCTCTCGCAGTAGACCAGAGAAAAGTTCGATTCCGTTCGCTCTCGTGGCGTGTAGTACCAAACCACATCCGCACAAAGGATGGGTCATCTTGGTACAAGCCGACCACCGCGTGACTGCAGGGGAGTCCTCGCTCCTGCCATCGCGCTTCCTGCAGGATGAGATCCTCTTCAGGAACATCCAGGGATGTTTGGAGTTTCTCCCATCCTTGTTTCGTAGGATGTTTACTCCTTCGGGCTTACAGAATCTCCATAGAGAGTAGTAGCTAGTCCTGGTTCAGCGCTCGGGGAGAGTAATTTCCGGCACCCATTCATTCAGACTGCGACTTTCCTCGCAGAACAGGTGCAGTTTCTCCAGAGCCGGGTCCTGCCACGAGCCTTCAGCAGGGTTCTGTTGTAAAACAAGTAAAAAAAAACTTATTAGCGACATAGAAAAACATGTATAAGCACCATTTAAACACATTTTAAACAGTCATTTTAAAAACGTTTTTTTTCTGGCACAATTACATACCGTGATAAGAACGCAGTGCGCATCCTCAAGCTCCACTGACTTGTCACCCACGATGTTACAGAATCGCTGCATGTCGTTCACTCGGACGATGCTGATGTCGTTGTCGAAGCAGAACGCCTGGATCAGAGTGAAGTGGATTTGCAGGGCGATGTCGCACTCAAACTCCTCATCAGTCGCTAGCACGCAGAAAGTCACGCTGTCAGGGTCTCTGTAAAATGAGGTTTAAAAAGAGATAAATACCTTGCACGAAAATATTTTAACAGTGAATCACATTACACGTTCATATCAATATTAATTCGATTAGCACCAAAGCTCATACTTACACATTCATAACTTTTGCTGATTCGTACACTCCAATGGTGAGGCACTCATTCGTTTTAGCCGAGAGCAAAACCTCTTCCAAGATCTTTCCAGTGCATGGGGCTCTCGCCGTGTTATCCTGAATAAGAACCTCTTCGAGAGTCATGATTCTGAGAGACGAGGTTGTAGTAGCCTAGTTTCCAGTGACTTAATCGGTTGGTATTCCGTAATGCTGTGATTCTTCAGTGGTGAAGTCCGATTTTATATGTTGGAGCGCTCCATCTCTGTGAATGCCCTGTTACCTCATTGGATGCCCGTGCGGTGTATTGGTATGCTAATTTTTATTGCTACTTTGGCTCGTGGCAGATTGATGAGGGGACGTGGTGTCAGATCTTATGTTTGCAGGCATGAACCTTTTTTAACCGGAGATAAAATTGCTTTTAAAAATATTCACTCGTATAGGCTACGGACAAAAAGAGTGAACTTGATATTTAAACAGCACAGCACTTTGCAAATGGTCACTGTGATGTAGTACTAATACTTTCGATGGAGAGGGAAAGTAAGAATAGTTTCTCTCCCCCCATCCCCGCCCTGCCGCAGAAAGGCAGGTGCAGCCGCGCGACCTTCTGTGCAGAAGTGGGCTGACACGGCCCATTGTTGGTGGGACGGGGTTTGAAAGGGCTATTATTACACCCTCTATACAAATGCAGATGACAAGCGTGCCGCGTGCTGCAGGATGCCGCATGCACCCCCACCCATAACTCCAAGCCCGAAACTACCAACTGTAAAGATATTGAATTGCTGAACTATTTATGCATAGCCTAAACAGGCCTGTATACATTTTCATTATCAAAGATAGGCTAGATGAACTGTGTAAATAACTTTAAATACTACAGATATTCTTTAACGGGTTTGCAGTAATGGGTGTGTATAATTAGTCGGCTATAGACTACGCAACGTCAATATGTAGGCCTAACGTTTATCCTACACGTCATTGTAGTGAAATGCTGAGGTCTGGTCATCTAGGGAAGAACAACAGCGGTGTCCGATTATGATAGCTACACATTGCCTGGCGCAACGGATAGTGTGGGTTTAGCATTTGACAAACTATTCATCTAAGGCTTGTGATAACGATTGGCTTCAACAAAAATGGAAAACCAGCATCTTATCTGTGTCATCGCTAAACAGATGAAAGAAGTTTTACCGGTTTCCCCTCCCCACCCTATAGGCTATTGACCCGACCCCCCACTTGACTGCTTAAAAAACTGCACAGACATCTCCAGATGTCCCTGCGACGAGTCCTTTGTTCGCAAACAGCGCGTGCCGTTCGAGATGAAATCAAATTAAAATAAATAAATAAAACCGTCCTTTGCGAGTCGCGTCCATACTGGACCAAACGATTATTTCTAACAAAATATTATGTTCGGATTGTATAGATCAAATTGTATTTTATCACATTTTGTTATTACACAGTATTTTATTTGTTTGTTTAACTTAAACTGTAAGTCGAGCTGATGAGTCCGACTGTAAAATGTAGTGTGTACTTGCTTTAACACAAAACGTTGTATTTACTAGTGTCTGAAAACCTGTGGGACACAATCAGCATGTGGGTGCAAATCGAAGATTATTAAATCCACACTGTTTAGCCTGCAGACTGCCTTCAACGGCGCGTGCAATTTAATATTGACGTGTGTCAATGGCATCTGCAGATCTGCAACAAGGCCCCTCCCCGAGTTAAAGAACACGGGCACGGATGACAGCTGGTGGGGTGCAAAGAGTGCAGAACCATCCGAGCATGCACACATGTCGCAGAATGACCATTGTCCGTCTTCTCTTTAGAGATGTAAATTAGCGCGTGCGTGGCAGAATCTGGGCCCGTCTCACAATTTATGGCATCAAGATTGCTACCTCGGGAAATAGCCTATATCGGAGTGTTTTTTTCTTTTCTCCATTCAAGTAGAATGTTACTTTCTTCAGTTTCACGGTTTATGACGTCGCCCTTTTAAAGAAAGTTTAATTGCAAAAACATGAATCATTCATGCAACGCACGAAAACAATGAAAACATTTTCAATAATGGCTAATTATGCATATATTCGTAATATAATATTAATGCCATAGCCTACCTTATGTAATATACTTCATAGACATATGAGGCTATTTACAATGGGCAGTAATTGTTTTTATCATTAAAATGGAAGGCCTACGTTAGATGACTATATTGACATAATACAACTATTGCTAATTATAGCTAGGCTATATGCAGGTGCAGCTATCTATTATAAGATCCAGACGCAGCAGCAACCTCCGCTGACCCCTACCCAACCCACACTTCGGCAGATGGATGCCTGCAGAAAGAAGAGGGATGGGGGATGGGGGTGTAGAAGGAGCAAAAAGAATTTCCAGATGCCACGCGCCCGAAGTTGGGTTATTGTCTAACCAGGCTTTAGACATGCAAAGCAGCAGCGCGTGTCATTTTCAACAAGCATCTACAATATAGCCTTTTTCACGAATTATTATTTTAGAAAATTCATACTTGCATTTTATTGTAAATAAATAGATTATAGGCTACGAATCACGCATGCATATTCAATTAAACATTAAAAATAACGCAAAGCATTTATCTACTTTATAGCCTACTACTTTGCTCATAGGCTATACGCTTAAAGATGCTGAACGAGCCATGCACATACATTATGTGACAGCTTAGACCGAGAGTCTGGCGCAAACAAAAAAAAACTGATTTGATTTACCATTCATTGCTATTGTTATTATTTCTTTTAAAGTTTTGGTCAATGGACACGCGTCTGTTAAGAGCTGCCTCGCGTATTGTCTTCCCTTGGCCAATCACAGCGGAGACGGTGAACTCGTGCCGGCTGCAGACTACAAATACTTCACCTGGACTGAGGATTTGCGCAAAAAAAACGAGATCCGTTCAACAGTTAACTTAAACAAGATGAAGAACGCAGGCAAAGTTTTAAAGGAGGCTCTCTGGTCAGCCCAAGCAGAAGACCGCCTTGTCATTGGTGTCTACGAATCTGCAAAAATAATGAACGAGTAAGTAGGCACTTAATTGAGTAGGCTATAATGTGCGTGTGTCTGCATATAGCCGATGTATCCGAGTGTTACATTTTTACCAATCTGAAACTTAACGGTGAACTGTCAAACTATGAAACTAAAAAAATGTCTTTCATTTTACAGAGACCCTGACAGCGTGGCTTTCTGTGTGCTGGCAACTGATGAGGAGTTTGAGTGCGACATCGCCCTGCAAATCCACTTCACTCTGATCCAGGCGTTCTGCTTCGACAACGACATCAGCATCGTCCGAGTGAACGACAAGCAGCGACTCTCTAACATCGTGGCTGAAAAGTCAGTGGAACTTGAGGATGCGCACTGCGTCCTTATCACGGTATGTATTCTGCCAGAAAAAAACTTTCTTAAAATGACTGCTTAAAAATAGTTTAAATGTTGCTTATACATGTTTTTATATATGGCTAATGTAAGTTTTTTTCTTGTTTTACAGCAGAACCCTGCTGAAGGCTCGTGGCAGGACCCGGCTCTGGAGAAACTGCACCTGTTCTGCGAGGAAAGTCACAGTCTGAACGAATGGGTGCCGGAAATTACTCTCCCCGAGCGCTGAACCAGGACTAGCTACTACTCTATATGGAGATTCTGTAAGCCCGAAGGAGTAAACATCATACGATGGGAGAAACTCCAAACATTCCTGGATGTTCCTGATGAGGATCTTATCCCAGGAAACGCGATGGCAGGAGCGAAGACTCTCCTGCAATCATGCGGTGGTCAGCTTGTACCAAGAGGACCCATCCTTTGTGCGGATGTGGTTTGGTAGGCCGATACGCCGGCGAAGGGAATCGAACTTTTCTCTGGTACTGCGAGAGGAAATGTTGCGTTGAAGAATTGCGTTGAAGCAGGCAGACACGACGAGGAGCTTTTTCCTCTCAATGAGACATGGCACACTAAGTTCTTCTGTTCTGACAAAGGTGATATGAAGCAACTATCAACATGGCTGGTGGTGATGGACAACAGTATAAAGTTAACTGACTTATGCGGACAAGTGCCCTATATGTTCCAGGGGAAATGTCAGCGTCTTTGAGACGACTTTGGAAACTCAGCCACACTGGGGGAAAAAAGTGGCTAATCTTTTAGGCTCTAATAACGATGTATAGCATATTCAGGTTACTAAATAAACATGCTATCTTTATATTTTTGTCAAGTTCCATCCCTTCATTTCCTTCTAAAATACAATAGTAGGTCTATCCAATATGCACTTTTTTTTTTTAGCAACATAAACAATCTTTATTTTCTTCTTCTTCTTATACAAGACGTTGTGCTAAGACAGTTAAAGCCCTAAAGTTTAATAATTTTACTCAATATCGTTTTTTGGGCGATTCCGAAAGCACTGCTTCTCTCACATGTTGACTTAGGCTTTTGATAAACCATATTTTTTTTCAAGATGGGTATAATTTTTCTGATAAATGGTTAGATATTTCGAGTTTTACTTTTACACTATTACTCTTAGGGATTTAAGTATAAAAATGTGATTTCCATGCAAAAAACTCTCCACAATTATTCAGAATCTGCCAGTAGGCTAGCACAATAAGCAGTAGGTGGCGCTACATGCTGCAGAACAAAGGTAGAAGGGGAGAATTGATGTCGAACAGGAACCGCATAAATTACTGCAAGGAAGATTGTAACAGCAACTGTTCAAGATGTGTAGACCTACAAGTAAATAGTTCATTTTTTTCATGATCATTGATTTGCTGTGTATTATACAGTATATCGATCACATTGGTTAAAACATTCATTCGTCATTTATCCATAATCCTACTATCCCAGTGGGCAAAAGCTGGAATCTAGACGTTTGGGGTGGAAATCTCAGATTGAGAGGCGTTTTCACACGTATTGAAATAAACGTGTCAATTTAGGTCGATTTAGCCCTAATTTAGCCAAGGTTTTACTCGAATATCCTATCGCCTGGGTACATCGTAGCCGGTCAAAAAAACCTTCACTTTTCAACCAAATTTAGCCGGTTTTTCACCTTGACGCGAGACGGCGTTTCACCGTCTTTTCAGCGCAAACAGACGACAGACTAGCCTACAGCCCTACCGTGCACACATCATAAATATCGAGATATTATTTCTATGAAAGAGCAGCCTAATGGATAAGCATTTACCCATTTGCAAAGGGTATGTAAAAATCCTATAAAAATCACATACAAAACTTAATATAAAATTAATATTTGGTAGAGAACTAGCATATACAAGACTAAAATTAAATAGTTCCCAAACATACATGGTAGCCTAGGCCCTACTCCATATAAAACATTGAGAGATTGTATAAGAATTGTATACAAATATATAATACTAATCTACATAGGCTGATTTTTATAAAACGTTGCAAATTATCATATACACGATGATTTTTACAGACTTTCTGAATATGGGTAAAGAGGTAGGCTAATCGGTGACATCTTATAACAGTGGCATGCTCGATGTAATTGGACAAGCATATGCTCTGTGTAGGCTACCTCGTAGCAGTTTCATAACAATAGGCCTACAATAATATTGTGCGGCAAAGATATACCATGCAATAGCCTAGCGTAGGTCTACACAGTTAAATGTTAAATCAACGTTGAGGGAGTAAATACAATTCAACATTTACTAGAGGTCGGGATGCTAATTTGCTTGTGATATTCGTTGTGAGAGTAGAGGTTGTGTGAACATAAAAGTTTAGGCAAATGTAGGCCTATGATTTTATATTTTATTTTATTTGTTAAAGGCAAGATACCCTATATAGGACAACTGAAATACAACCCCCAATTCCAGGGGTTCCCTGTCCAAAAAAAGTTGGGACAGTATGTAAAATGCACATACAAGCAGAAAGCAGTGATTTGTGTATTGTCTTTTACATATATTAAATTGAAAACAGTACAAAGAAAATATATTAATGTTTTACCTTATCAACTTAATATAGCCGGTAATTCCGAATCTGATGCCTACAACACAGGTTCCAAAAAAGTTGGGATCCTTTTATAACCAGTCATGATAGCATCACCTGTTTACCTGTGGAATGTTCCGAACAGGTGTTTTTTTTTTTTACTTCCCAGTCTTTTCTTTTTGCCCCTGTCCCAACTTTTTTGGATGCAGGCATCAAATTCGGAATTAGCATATATTTACAAAATAAATAAAGTTGATAAGGTAAAACATTAAATATCTTTTCTTTGTATTGTTTTCAATAAAATATACTATGTAAAAATAATTTACAAATCACTGCTTTCTGCTTTTATGTGCATTTTGCATACTGTCCCAATTGTTTTGGAATTGGGGTTTGTACAAATGTGCATTGAAAATGGATTGTTTTAGGTCCCACAACAATGATTTTAAACAGTAGGCTAATTGGGTGCATTGATTCAGATGTCCTTCGTGGGACATGTTTTTCATGCATGCTTCCAGAAATGACTTGCTAGACTTTAGCTAGCCAAAGATGTGAGATAAAGTCAGTAATTAAGTAGCACAGACACACATAATTAATGAAAGCCGCTAAAATGAATGCGTGCACTGCATATAGACGAGACCAAGGCAGTGGAGACAGTGGCGATCGCGATGTCCCAGGTCAGTGCCACCACACACCAAAATTTGGCAGGCGGGCGGAACTACTTGTGAAAACACTGGCGCATGCTGCAGTCAGGCTGCAGAAAATATAGTTACTGACAACCGTGTACACTGTGTTTCAGTAGGGAAGTGCTTAACACAAAATAATTGAGGTGAATAAGTGTTACACCACTCACATTGGAACAACAAATAGAGATAGAGACGGGCTACGAACCTTCCCCTGTAGGCTAATTTCAAGTCACGCAATGCCACTGGCTTTCTGTTTAGAAATGCAGAGCAAGGATAAGTATGAACTGAGCATTCCTGTTTTTAATTTGCAAGCACACTTCTGTGTCTTGTCTGTAATATAAATTGAAAGTCAATAACAGATTTATCCCGTAACAACAACAACCCAAGGAGCACATAATCCCGCGGGTGTAGACACGAGTCCCAGTAATTGCCGAAACATATTTGCATGACTCAATCCGATGGGCCAATCATAGAAAAGCAAACAGGGAAGTAGACGCCCACTACCGAGAAACACAACGTCTGGCTATAAATACAGTCAAAGACGGAGTTTCTGTACAAATCAGCTGTTTCTTTGCCCTCAACTGAACAGACGCACTAGAGTACATCACTTGAGTGTGGACAACTACGACATTTGAGGAAATTTGTGGCCAGTAAAGTACAATTAGAACCAGTGAAAGGTAAATCTGCTGCCAATTAAATAGATGGGACTTGCAGTGGTAACTTGGACTATTGCAAAAAGCTACAAGTGAATATATGTTTGACAAGTTTTTCTTCCTTTTTTCCAGAATGCCTTGTGCTGGACACACACTGCAAGACCTGCTGGTCTCTGCCAGGAACCATCACTGTCTGACAGTTGGAGTATACGAGTCTGCAAAAGTTATGAATGTGTGAGTGTCTCAGGTGTCAGAAAGAGGAAATACAGCACGTTCATTTCACTGCTGGCCCCTGCTCTTCACTTGCAAAGTCACAGCTCATGATTAAGCTGCTGTCCCCCCCCCCACAGAGACCCTGACAGCGTGGCTTTCTGCGTGCTGGCGACTGATGAGGAGTTTGAGGGCGACAATGCGCTGCAAATCCACTTCACTCTGATCCAGGCGTTCTGCTTCGACAACGACATCAGCATCGTCCAAGTGAACGACATGCAGCGACTCTCTAACATCGTGGATGACAAGTCAGTGGAGCTTGAGGATGCGCACTGCGTTCTTATCACGGTATGTATTCCTCTTGTGTTTTCCCTTAACAGGATTAACTAGTTCACGGTCGATCCTAGGTTTTTACATTTATGGTCGGAGTACTTACCTCCCACCTCTAGGTTTACTATTGCTCTGTACCCCAATTTATGCACTTGTCTTCTTGTTGTAAGTCTGGATAAGAGTTACATCTGCCAAATGGCTGTAATGTAATGTATTGTGCCAAAAAAAAAAGTTCTTAAAATGACTGCTTATAACGTGTTTAAATGGTGCTTGTACATGTTATTTAATGTCGCTAATGGAAGGTTTTTCCTTGAGTTGCAGCAGAATCCTGAAGAAGGTTCATGGCAGAATGCGGCTCTGGAGAAACTGCACCTCTTCTGTGCGGAGAAGCGTAGCATTAGCGAGTGGCTGCCTGCCGTCTCTCTACCCAAACGCTGAAGACAGACACCAGGGGCTCCTCAGCCAGACCACAGCCGTGTTACCTGCTGGGCTACCTGGGATATGTGGGAATTACCCAGCATCCATCTCTGGATTATCCTTATGGAGAAAGGATTGGCCTGATGTGCCAAACGGAGGAATGGGGGGGGTGGGTGGTGTTCAGAGGGTGTACGGAGCCACCACCTGCTATCTGGAAGGGGTTTGGCCGGCCAGAATGATGCGTGAAGAAGAACAGAGAGTTCATAGAGGAGCGAGGGAGAAATGGAAGGAGCTAAAGGACAATTTTGCAAACCAAGAAGAAAACAAGCCAAGTTTCTTAGAGGGATTCTTGATTCTTGACTTTCAAGATTAATACGGAAGGACATGACATAATGTGTCATTAAAGAGCCTGAAAAGACTGATTTGTAAAAATGATGAAAGGACCAAGGAATACACATTTGACAATGATCCAGAGGCAGTGATTTTATACGAGGCGACATCAATCAAAGACTGAGAAAGGTCCATGCTACACACCAGACAGTGACAATATTGTAGTGGTTTATAGGGCGGCAGTGTAGTATAATGGTTCAACGTTCATTGCTAGGGATAGCTGCTACATTATGCAAAGGATGTGCCTTGCCTTGTCTGTTCTGTAATGATGATGATGTCTCTGTACGCACTTACTGTACGTCACTTTGGATAAAAGCGTCTGCTAAATAAATGTAATGTAATGTAATGGTTAAGGAACTGGCCTTGTAACCGAAAGGTTGCAGGTTCCATTCCCAGGTAGGACACTGCCGTTGTGCCCTTGAGCAAGGTACTTAACCTGAATCGCTTCAGTATATATCCAGCTGTATAAATGGATAATATGTAAAAAAATGCTAAATAGTTGTGTAAGTCGCTCTGGATAAGAGCGTCTGCTAAATGCCTGTAATGTAATGTAATGTTTAAATATATGCTTTTGTAATAAATGCCTGGGAAACTACCTTTATTGTGTCATATTATGAAATTATGTTATTGTGCACTTTAAGTGGCGGAGTGGATGAGGGTGATTGCACCTTGTGTAAATGCAGCAGGTGATACGAGGTTTGGTAGAAAAAAAAAAAAAGAAACCGACGACAGCCACTGGTGTAAACGGCAAGATGCGGCAGCAACATAATAATGTGCCACTTGGGGAAAAAACCACAGCAATTGTCACGTCACCCGAGATAGACCATGGCCTCTCGTCTGCTAAGAATTGGCTTCAAATGTTCAGACCACTTCTTAAACAATAATTCCGGAGCCCACTGTACACTCGTATGCACACGCACACACAGTCCAGTGATGCCAGTAAAGAGCATCCGTCTTCCCCACAGTGAAATGTGGTAAATAAGCTTTGCAACTCTTAGACCAAAGACACTCTAGGCTACTCATTGCACCATGATAACATTTAAACCTCTGCCTCAAACAATCTCTGTCCTCAATGTAACCTGAATCCATTTTGTGAGTACCAACCTTTTCTTTTCTCCCCCTAACCTGGCCGTATTTCAGAGTGACAACTTTTCCTGTACTCAGTACTCACTGCAACTTTCACAGAACAAAAAAGTCCAGATTATGTCTGTGGGGATTCTGAGGACCCGAACTTTGGTGTGTGTGTGTGTGTGTGTGTGTGTGTGTGTGTAAACAGAGTTGCTCAGACAGGTGTTATTAGCATCACACTCTTATCTCACAGACACAAATTTACTCTCACACAAAAGCATAAGCACACACGCACACACACACACACACACACACACACTGTCACTCACACAGTCACCGATATGGAGTCACACACAGATACTGAGTCACATACACACAGTCACTTACACACATAGTCAGAGAATGAGCCAATCACATAGATTCAGAGAAACATCTGCCACTGCTCAGCCGTGTCACTAAAACCGCCAAACAATCATGTGTGCACACAAACATATTGGGCTCTATCTTGACGATCTTAGCGCTTGGTCTAAAACGCATTGCGCAAGTGCATTTAGGGCGTGTCCAAGTCCACTTGGACACGCTAGTTAGACGGGGTGTTATTTGAGCGCTAAGTACGGCGCAAGATGCAAATGGGCTGAACTTAGTCTCTTTGTTATTTATAGGTGTGTCTTGGGCATAACATGCAAAAAACCTATCAAAATGTCATATCCCATTCCCTTTAAAAGCTACCTGCGTTTGCAGCTTGGTGGATTGCTCATATGATGGCGTACAGTAAGACTGTGAAAATAGCGATTTTCAGCTGGCGAAAACAGACATGCTTGTGCGCGTAGCTAAAGCGTGCGAGCAAGCAACAGGATATATATGATATTATGGATATAAATATTACTTGGACCATTATGACGTGTTTTGATATACACAATAATAACCTTTCACATTAGGGTTTAACACCGGAATGAGTTCCCGGTAATTCCCGACCAAACTATTTCCCAGAAATATAATAACTGGAAAACAGGAAAAAATTTTCCATTAGCTTACCGGGGCTGTTATTTTACAAAATATACATGGTTTTGTTATAACACCTGCAGCAGCTGAGAACAAGCTACCAGAATATATGCTTAGAACGCCTCTCAGCTTAGAAAACGCCAAAGCAGCCTGGGGTGCGTTTCCCGATAACGATCAATCGCAGGGTTAAGTGCGATCTCAATGAGAGATTCTACGATGGCTCTTTAATTTGTAACGCGCGTTTGTAGTGGGGGCGTGATGTGTGAGGTTGTGAGGAATGTAAGGGAAGCAGTTTCCGTGTCCTAACCTACCGGCAGTGTGCCAAACGCAAGACATACGAAAAATAATGGCCTTACATCTCAATAAAGGGAAAGGTAACGAGAAGGCGGAAGGAACAGAGATCTAACGTTCCAAGGCTACTTTCATAGACTCGCAGTCACACGCACACATGTCAACAAAATCGCCCAGTCTCCCTATAGGAAGACATGTACCGAAGGACGAACAGAACTACAGTTCCGAACAAAATCGCCCAGTCTCCATGTACGGAGACAGGTACCGAAGGATGAACAGAACAGCTGTTCTGGACGTTTACCAGCTCAATGACTAATGCAAGCCGAGTAGAAAATACATGCCCTGCCTCTCAATATAATAAAACGCCCTGACTCACAACAAAGGGGAAAGGTAACGAGAAGGCGAAAGGAATAGAGATATAACGTTCCATGGCTACTTTCATAGGCTCGCAGTCACATGCAAAAAACATAAAGGGATAAATGCCCGATCTCCCAGGAGAGAGAAACATTTTACAGGCGAGTAGAACAGTGAACCACCGTCCCATACCTTTACTAGCAAAAATGACTAACGCAAGCCTAGTAGAAAATACACGCCCTGCCTCTCAGTATAATAAAACGCCCTGACTCACAACAAAGGGGAAACGTAGTCCACGAGAAGGAGACAAAACAGGGAACAAACGTACTGAAGCTACTAACCGGCTCACGGTAACACGCAAATGAATAGAAGCACAAACGCCTGGTTTCTCAGTAAGAAAACCAAACAAGGCGAACGGAACAAAGAACTGCTGCCCTATACTTCTACGAGCTAAGTAACTAAGTAAAAGCATGAACGCCCGATCTCCCAGGAGAGAAAAACATTTTACAGGCGAATAGAGCAGAGAACTGCGGTCCCATACTTCTACGAGCTAAGTGACTAAAGAAGAGCCAGCAATAATAAACGCCCTGCCTCAGTAATGAGACGTTAGAATAGGAGAGTAGCATAAATGGTACAAATAAAACACACACCCAACAGTGCGAAATAAAGCAAAATAATATTGAAGCCCAGAACGGAGGAAAACGTGGGCTTAAATAACTCCCAGGTAACCACGCACAGGTGTGGATGCTGACAGAAGCTCCGCAATCAAGACAGGGCGGAGAAAACATCCACTAAAAGGGCAGCGCCCTCGCGTGTCTACCGAGGAAAACGACCGCATGGGAAAAAGGCGTCAAAACCATGACAGCGTTTCCCAAAACAGTGTGACCGTGAACGTGCAGTCACCTCTTAAGTGCTACTTAACCAGATTTTACATCTCTGTACTTCTGTTTGTGGTGCTGCTGATACGGGAGGAGGAGGGGCGATAGATTGGGAGACGCGAACCCCACTGTGATGCCCAATACATGGCCGGTTAGGCACATCAAAGTTTCTTTTGAAATAAAATCTTTTTCCCACTGATTTTACTTGTCTCAAACTTATTTATTTATAGGGCTATTTAAGGAATGGCTGTAATGGGTAATTTCCAATATATAAAAATAAGTAAATAAAAAATAACTAAATAAACGTAAATATTTTTGCATCTAACATCACTATAAAAAAAAAAAACAATCAGTGGTGATGGTAACCGTAAAATCAAATAAAGTATGTAATTTTGTGAGGGGGAGAACCAAACGCGACCGATAAGGATTTCTAAAACGTATCTAGAGAGAGATACGCCACAAAACGCGGAAGTAGGTGCACCAGGACTGGGATAACACAGGATCTGGATAACACAGGATCGGGAGCAAAACTTCCCTAGCACAAGGCAAAACAAAGCAACCTCCCAAAACTGAGGCGATCTCGATAAACAGCGAGAATAACAAACAAAAGAGCCTCACGCACTAAATAATTAGGCATAACAAGAGGTGATGAAACAAAACTAAACTCGAAAAAACGAGTGAAGGAAAAGAATAGAAAAGACCTGTTAGCCAAAGCTCTTGTGGCAAAAGAGCTGAACACAACTGGCAACAGGTAAAAAGAATAAAGGATAAAGAAAGCAAAGGAAAGAGAAAACCAATCTAATCCTAAATCTTATAACCGGACTTGCTGGGTTTCCTATTCGTACGAACCAGAAATGCAGTGACCGAAATTCCTATACCTTACCGACTTCGTATGTCAACATAGCAAAGACAATCTCGAAGTCAGATAGAGCGTCCTGACGCCAAAAAGGAAACCAAAAACGTCGAAAAGCAAAGGCTGCTAATAACCGTGACAGGACCCCCTTCTAAGCGACGGCTCCAGGCGATCCCTCAGCCTTGTATCCAAGATGTTCCTGGAGGGAACCCAGCAATGCTCCTCAGGCCCATAACCCTCCCAGTCCACCAAAAATTGACAACCTCTGCCACACATCTCTCAGCCAAAATAAGCCGAACAGTATACACCGTACCTCCATCCACAAAGCGGGGGGGAGGTGGCGGCTTATCAGCCGGAGCGAGAGCGCTAACGAGCACCGGTTTCAAGTGAGAGACATGGAAGGTGGGGTGGATGCGCATGGATGATGGCAACTGAAGGCGCACAGTGACCGGGTTGAGTTTCCGGATGATTTTAAAAGGGCCTACAAACCGAGGCGTGAGTTTACGAGACTCCACTCGCAGAGGTAGGTCCCATGTAGAAAGCCACACCAGTTGCCCCACCCGATAAGAAGGGGCAGGCCGACGATGTCTGTCGGCCACAGCCTTTTGTTTAGCCGAACGCGTAAAAGAGAGGAGCGTACGCGCCTCCAGGCCACTCGACATCTGCGAACGAAAGAAGCGGCGGAAGGAACCTCCGCATCTCTCTCCAGCTCAGGGAACAATGGGGGTAAATATCCTACCTGAGCCTCAAAAGGAAAGAGGCCAGTGGAAGCGCTACGCAACGTATTTTGGGCGTATTCAGCCCAGGCGAGGTAGCGACTCCAGGACGTGGGATTGGCCGCGGCCAGGCACCGAAGAGTGCTCTCCATACTCTGGTTGATGCGTTCCATCTGTCTGTTGGTTTCAGGATGAAACCCGGAAGAAAGACTGACGGATGCCCCGAACAGAGTACAAAAAGAGTGCCAGAATTTAGCGGCGAATTGCGGACCGTGATCTGACACCACATCCAGGGGGAGGCTGTGCACCCTGAAAACGTGGTCCACCATTAACTGAGCTGTCTCAGGAGCAAACGGCAATTTAGGCAGGGAGAGGAAGTGAGCTGCCTTAGAAAACCGATGGACCACCACCAAGATAAAGGTGTTCCCATGGGACGGCGGCAGACCGGTAACAAAATCTAAGGCGATGTGACTCCAGGGATGACTGGGAATGGGAAGTGGACGCAAAAGACCCGAAGGGGAAAGGCGCGATCCCTTGTTACGGGCGCAAGTGGAACACGCGGTGACGAATTCCCGCACATCGCTCTCTAGTTTGGGCCACTAAAACCGGCGAGAAATAAATTCTCTGGTCCGGTGAACGCCCGGATGGGCCACCAATTGTGACGCATGACCCCACTGGAGAACCCGCGATCGCAACCGAGATGGCACAAACAGGCAATGGGGCGGGGCCCCACCTGGGCCGGGATCGGAACGGAGCGCCTTCTGCACAGCTGCTTCTATAGCCCACATAACTGGAGCCACAATCTGAGAGCTGGGAACCACAGGCTCAGGGCGTGACTCCCTGTCAGACCGGTAAAAAACACGTGATAAGGCATTGGGTTTAATATTCTTAGACCCGGGGCGATAGGTCAGAATAAAATTGAACCTTGTGAAAAACAACGACTAACGAGCTTGTCATGAATTGCGTGTCTTGGCCTGTTGGACGTACTCTAAATCTTTATAGTCGGTCCAGACCGTAAAGGGGTGCTCCTCGCCCTCCAACCAGTGGCGCCACTCTTCCAATGCCAATTTGACCGCCAACAACTCTCGATCTCTGACATCGTAATTTCTCTCGGCAGATGCAAGGACACGAGAGAAATACGCGCAAGGGTGGAGTTTGCTGTCCAGCGGAGAGTGTTGGGAATAGCTCCAACCCCCAGCTCAGAGGCGTCGACCTCTACCACAAAGGGGAGGGAGGGATTGGGAGTTATCAGGATAGGTTTGGAGCAGGACCTCCTCTTAAGCTCAGTGAAAGCCACCTCCGCCCTAGGATTCCACTGAAAACTAATAGGCGATGTCTTCTTGGTAAGGGCTGTGATGGGAGCGGCTACCCTGCTAAAATTCCGGATAAACCTACGATAAAAATTGCCGAAGCCCAAGAAGCGTTGTACTTGCTTCACCGAATTGGGCGTAGGCCAGTTCTTCACTGCTAAAATTTTCTCTGGGTCCATAAGTACCTTACCGTTCGCTACAATGAACCCCAAAAAAGAGACAGAGCTGGTGTGGAAAGCACACTTCTCAGCATTAACAAATAGCTGGGCCTTAAGAAGTGCCTCCAGAACCTGCCTAACGTGGATGATGTGGGATGAGAGATCCGGAGAAAAAATTTAAATATCGTCTAAGTAGACGAAAACAGATTTCTCCAGCATCTCTCTCAAAACATCGTTCACTAGCGCCTGGAAGACAGAGGGGGCGCTAGTGAGGCCAAAAGGCATGACCCGGTACTCGTAGTGACTGTGGTGCATGTTAAACGCTGTCTTCCACTCATCGCCCTCACGCATGTGCACAAGGTTGTAGGCGTTGCGAAGGTCGAGTTTGGAAAAGATCGACGCCGCCTGTAAGCGCTCAAATGCGGAGTTCATGAGTGGGAGAAGATACCGATTTTTTATGGTGATGTCATTGAGCCCTCGGTAGTCTATGCAAGGTCTCAGCCCCCCATCTTTCTTTTTAACAAAGAAAAAAACCAGCACCGGCTGGAGACGTAGATGGTGTGATAAAACCATTAGCCAAAGATTCCTCAATATACTGCTTCATGGCAGCACTCTCAGGGACCGATAAGGAATACAGTGGACCCCTGGGAGGAACAGTACCTGGGTACACCTCAATGGCGCAATCATATAGTCTATGGGGCAGCAATCTGGTGGCACATTGTTTACTAAAAACCTCGGCGAGGTCAGGGTACTCTGCTGGAACGCCCGCGGGTAGAGCGAACTCGAGCGCTCCTACCACCTCCGGCGCACCGGAGGAAGTGTCAGACAACCTGTCCCACTCAAAATCAGAGGTGGAAAGATCCCCCTCCTCCATGGACCCCCTTCCGCAAAGTGGTCCCAGGAAAGACTTTCCTCTCGTGGCCCGATGAAGAGAAGGCAAGTGAACAACAATGTGACTGGCAGTGAGGGCCCCACTGATGAATAGGTCTCCTATCTGTACCCCAACAGATATGAGGGTTATGTAACCGTAGCCACGAATGTCCCAGTACCAGTGGGTATGACGGAGAGTCAATTAAAAAGAATTCTATTCTCTCCGAGTGCCCCTGAAGAGAGATGCGCATCTCTACTGGATTTGTCCTCTGCTTAATAACTCCAGAACCCAAAGGACGACTATCAAGGGCAGTAACCTGACGGGTGCTAGTGAGTAAATTGGTGGGGATTTTTAATTTCCTAGCCCATTTGGCGTCAATAAAAGGCTCCACGGCCCCAGAATCAATAAAAGTGTTAACGCTTACAGAGCGTCCCTCCCAACACAGTTGAACGGGTAACAGTGTCCGAGAGGGAGTACTATTTTGTCTCACTGGAGACCTCGGTTTCCCCTGTGAGACCCCCTCGTTTCCCGTCAACTTAGGACATCGATCCTTTGTATGGGCCCTATGCTTGCAGTATTGGCACCAGTATGCCCGCGGTTTCGCTCTCCTAGGTTGGTGGAGAGTTCTATAAGAAAATTAGTCCGGAGAAATAACCCTTGCAGTGATCCATCCACATCTACTCCATATCTGGCAACAGAGTGATGGTTTGGGGCTCGTTTGATAGCTCAGACCCTTGATAATTTACAGCCATTTAGCCAGCCATGTGTTCCATACTGTACCAGTGTAATTTACAGCTGAATCTAGTCTCACCCCCCAATTTCCATAGAGATCCATTCAAATGCAGAGAGGTTATATTATCGCTTGTAACAGTACCTGAAAATAAGATATCGACAGTTTTTTGATGTTGATGGTCACAGACTTCAGGAAGTAACAGCATGTAAAGGATATGCGACCAAATATGAAATATGATACTTTAAAAATACGTTAAAGCAAAGGGTATGAATACTTATGTAAATGAGAAATTTTAGTTTTTTATTTTTAATAAATTTGCTAAAATCTCAAAAAAACTTTTTTCACATTGTCATTATGGGGTGTTGTGTGTAGAATTTTGAGGGAAAAAATGAATTTAATCAATTTTGGAATATGTCTGTAACGTAATAAAACGTGGAGAAGGTGAAAGGGGTGGGGAGACTTTCCGGCTTGACTGTATATGCTATATATATGCTTGTATGTGTATATGGGGTGCCCTCATCTGAATATATAAACACTCAATTCCGAATATATAGACACTGAAATCTGAATATATAGACACTCATCTGAATATATAGACACTCGCCTGAATATATAGACACTCGTTTGAATATATAAACACTCAAGTCTGAATATATAGACACTCAAGTCTGAATATATATATACACTCAATTCTGAATATATAAACACTCAATTCCGAATATATAGACACTCAAATCTGAATATATAGACACTCGTCTGAATATATAGACACTCAAATCTGTATAGACACAAGTCTGAATATATATACACTCAATTCTGAATATATATACACTCAATTCTGAATATATAGACACTCAATTCCAAATATATAGACACTCAAATTTGAATATATAGACACTTGTCTGAATATATAGACACTCAAATCTGAATATATAGACACTCAAGTCTGAATATATATACACTCAATTCTGAATATATAGACACCCAATTCCAAATATATAGACACTCAAATCTGAATATATAGACACTCAAGTCTGAATATATATACACTCAATTCTGAATATATAGACACTCAATTCCAAATATATAGACACTCAAATCTGAATATATAGACACTTGTCTGAATATACGTATAGACACTCAAATCTGAATATATAGACACTCAAGTCTGAATATACATACACTCAATTCTGAATATATATATACACTCAATTCTGAATATATAGACACTCAATTCCGAATATATAGACACTAAAATCTGAATATATAGACACTCGTCTGAATATATAGACACTTGTTCATCTGGCACAATGTGTGTTTCCTCCGGGCTTCTCTGGTCCGCAACTGGTTCATCGACCACCCAAATGTTTTGGTTCTTCATCTCCCACCATATTCCCCATTTCTCAATCTTATAAAAGAGTTCTTTTCAACATGACGATGGAAAGTGTATGACCACCATCTCCACGCACCAATGCCTTTTCTCCAGGCAATGGTGGAGGCATGTGGCGATATACAGTAGATCTGCTGGGGGCTTTCCAGGGCTGGAACATCGCTTGCAATGTAGATGAGGTGGCCAGTTTAGGATGCACCCTAATTTTTTTTGTATACACTAGCCCTATTTTCTATTGTGTTCTGCATGTAGAACATTTAATGTACCCAACTGTTTGCTGAAATGTATATAGTGATTTTTTGTGGAAAAAGTTGTATTTGTGTGTATGTTTTATTTTTGAGTATAAAAACATAATATTTTACAACAGACTACGGCTACTGTACATATGTAGTAAGTCAAACACTGAAAATACAAAAGGAATAAGCCTACTGACAAGATATTCATAGTGTTTTCCATTCATAGTAGTGTTTTCAATTGAGCACATCAGTGTGCAATTGATGCTTAGAAATATCTATTCCTATGACCATGTGTGTATCTCATTTGAACACAAAATTCCATAACATGGTTTTGAATGCAAAGTTTCATTTTGCAAGAAATTTGTGGAACTTTGTGTGCATTTTGTGTGTGTTTTTGGATTTGTGTTTATAGAGTTTTGAGAAAATGAGCCATAGCTTCAGAGAATGTGTGTAAACAATTGAGAAAAACTGTCTTCAGACTAATTACAGTCATTTTGTGATCACCAGTCTCAGTATAGTGAGACACATTCAGGGTTGACCGTGTCCTACAGATGCTAATATTTAGCATATTGTCTGTCTTTGTTTATACAATGACAAAGAGAGATTTCCATTTGGTGAAATTGTTGTACTTATGGACAAATGTATTTACTTTTGGAAGATGAGTTTAACATTTTGAGTGTTTTAGGGCCTTTTACAGGTGAAATATAGTGTTGTGACAAACACTGTAACTGTTGTGGGGATTGCATTTACAGTTTTTACAATGTAGACAGTGTTTCAGGATTTGTGTATTATCAATTGAGAAAAACTCTTTAGACGTTCCCTTACTCACTGAATGTAACCACGGACATTCCAAATGTTATTTTAAAATATTTAAAAGGCAGTAAAGAGAAACGAAGTGTTGTGCTAAGGTACACATTGTTCACAAATTACTATTCATGTGTTTATGAATGTCATGCTTCTAGTTTTATTGACGCGATTTGACGTTTATTTAAAATGACATCAAGACTTAAACAGGGGTTATTATAACATGATTTGTTATTGATGCCGTAAAAATTAATCTTGAATATAAAACTAACTACACCACAGTCTTTCACCCATGGATAAAGCAGCCGTGGATATAAAAGAAAAAAATACAAAACTAGTAACACAGTTAGTTAGGCCTAAATGCGAGTGTCTATATACGTACAGTGGGGCAAAAAAGTATTTAGTCAGTATTTAGAAGTTACCAATTGTGCAAGTTCTCCCACTTAAAAAGATGAGAGACGCCTGTAATTTTCATCATAGGTACACTTCAACTATGAGAGACAGAATGGGGGGAAAGAATCCAGGAAATCACATTGTAGGATTTTTAATGAATTAATTGGTAAATTCCTCGGTAAAATAAGTATTTGGTCACCTACAAACAAGCAAGATTTCTGGCTCTCACAGACCTGTAACTTCTTCTTTAAGAGGCTCCTCTGTCCTCCACTCGTTACCTGTATTAATGGCACCTGTTTGAACTTGTTATCAGTATAAAAGACACCTGTCCACAACCTCAAACAGTCACACTCCAAACTCCACTATGGCCAAGACCAAAGAGCTGTCAAAGGACACCAGAAACAAAATTGTAGACCTGCACCAGGCTGGGAAGACTGAATCTGCAATAGGTAAGCAGCTTGGTGTGAAGAAATCAACTGTGGGAGCAATTATTAGAAAATGGAAGGCATACAAGACCACTGATAATCTCCCTCGATCTGGGGCTCCACGCAAGATCTCACCCCGTGGGGCCAAAATGATCACAAGAACGGTGAACAAAAATCCCAGAACCACACGGGGGGACCTAGTGAATGACCTGCAGAGAGCTGGGACCAAAGTAACAAAGGCTACCATCAGTAACACACTACGCCGCCAGGGACTCAAATCCTGCAGTGCCAGACGTGTCCCCCTGCTTAAGCCAGTACATGTCCAGGCCCGTCTGAAGTTTGCTAGAGAGCATTTGGATGATCCAGAAGAGGATTGGGAGAATGTCATATGGTCAGATGAAACCAAAATAGAACTTTTTGGTAAAAACTCAACTCGTCGTGTTTGGAGGAGAAAGAATGCCGAGTTGCATCCAAAGAACACCATACCTACTGTGAAGCATGGGGGTGGAAACATCATGCTTTGGGGCTGTTTTTCTGCAAGGGGACCAGGACGACTGATCCGTGTAAAGGAAAGAATGAATGGGGCCATGTATCGTGAGATTTTGAGTGAAAACCTCCTTCCATCAGCAAGGGCAATGAAGATGAAACGTGGCTGGGTCTTTCAGCATGACAATGATCCCAAACACACCGCCCGGGCAACGAAGGAGTGGCTTCGTAAGAAGCATTTCAAGGTCCTGGAGTGGCCTAGCCAGTCTCCAGATCTCAACCCCATAGAAAATCTGTGGAGGGAGTTGAAAGTCCGTGTTGCCCAGCGACAGCCCCAAAACATCACTGCTCTAGAGGAGATCTGCATGGAGGAATGGGCCAAAATACCAGCAACAGTGTGTGAAAAGCTTGTGAAGACTTACAGAAAACGTTTGACCTCTGTCATTGCCAACAAAGGGTATATAACAAAGTATTGAGATGAACTTTTGTTATTGACCAAATACTTATTTTCCACCATAATTTGCAAATATATTCTTTAAAAATCAGACAATGTGATTTTCAGGAATTTTTTTTCTCATTTTGTCTCTCATAGTTTAGGTATACCTATGATGAAAATTGCAGGCCTCTCTCATCTTTTTAAGTGGGAGAACTTGCACAATTGGTAACTTCTAAATACTGACTAAATACTTTTTTGCCCCACTGTATATATATATTTTGTATTATTTTATTTTTTTTCACTTAATTGTAATACTTGCCATATGTCCTTTTGAGATAATTAGTGTTCTCACTTTTTTGTGATTCTACTTAGTAATGTACTTGAATCGGTCTTTTTCAGGGAGGACAGTGAAGACACCCCTCCACCACTTGACACCTCTGTCGTAGGAGGTGGTAACAGACAGGTTTGCCAAATAAAGTGATGTATAATTCATTACTTTTGCTGTAAAAAGTCATGTTGAAGGCTTGTTATAGATTAACATGTTATTCTGCTGGATTATGGGGCTCTGGTAAATCTAATTTTGAAGTACAGTGCCATTTTAAATGTAAAGCAGATTGGTTGGATAGCATTAGGGTAAGTAATCCTTTTCGGAGAGGTATTTGGGCACTTTTGGGCACGCTTTGTAAGAGAATACCCTCATAGACATAAACACAAAACATGTGTAGGTTAATTTTCTTCACATTTTGTTTTACAAAAACTGTTTTAAAAGAAAAATAAAGTTTTCTGATGACTGACATGCCTAGACAGAAAGATATGCACATGTTTTATATTTGGAGAGGTTTGGATAGCTTTTGGGACACCTGGGCCTCGTTTTGGGAAAAATACCAATGAATAAGGAAAGCCTGTAGATATCTTTACCAAATTGTATATACAAGTGGACAACATATTAGTGCACTAGTATAAGCAATTCTGGCTTGCTCCAGTACTTTGAAGTTGAGATATTCAGTGATAAACTATAAAAACACAAGGCGTTTTGTACTTTTTTTTGTATTCTTATGTGTATTTTGTATAAACTGTATGTGACCACTTTGACATAAATTTATTCTGTTCCAAATTTCTGAATGGTACAAGCCTCTTCTTTCATTCAAACTTTCAACCATGGATGTGCAGTGAATAGTTTTTGGGATATTGGCACTTAATTGACACTAGTAAAAACTAGATGAAAATTGGGCCAAATGAAATAGGGTTAATGGGGTTGGACAACGCTTTTAAAAATAAGGATTTTAGCAGGCCGTCCGGCCAACCTGTCTCCCCGGCCAATGCTCGAAATGCTATGGCAAAGGCCGCTACTGTATCAGTTCTCCTGGCTGCCTCTTCACCTGAGACCTCGTGATCAAAAACTAGCTACATCTCATTCATGAGCTGGATTGAATCACGAATAACAGGAGCGTTGGCCCGAATTAGGGGGTCAGCCCAAGCGAGAGCCTGATCAGCCAGAAGTGACAAAATAAATGCTAAACGGAATTCTGGTGTAGTGAAGCAGGAGGGTTGTGCCTGAAAAAAAATTATACATTGTGTCAGAAATGGTCTGCATTTTCCCGGTTCCCCACCATAACGAGGCGGTAGTTGGAGTTTAGGCTCTTTAAGGGTACGGGGCATGGGAGAAGTTTGTGCTTGTGTAACTGAGGGGGGATTCACTGTCACAGAAAGTCTATGCAAACTTTCAGTAACTTTCTGTACGCATTCTCCCCGGTTGTGCAGTTGTTCTATCAACTGGTCTTGTTGAATTTGCAGGGAGAAAATAGCCTCCTTAACAGTACCCCCCGTAGCGCCCTGGCTAGGCAGCGTTTTGTAAAAATCGGTAGAAGTCGCTGGTTCTTCCATACTGACTTCGAGATTCTGTGTGGGGGAGTGTAAGGTTCGGAGAACCAAACACGACCGATAAGGATTTCTAAAAGCGTATCTAGAGAGAGATACGCCACAAAACGCGGAAGTAGGCGCACCAGGACTGGGATAACACAGGATCGGGAGCAAAACTTTCCTAGCACAAGGCAAAACAAAGCAACCTCAAAAAACCGAGGCAATCTCGATAAACAGCACAAATAACTAACAAAAGAACCTCACGCACTAAATAATTAGGCGTAACAAGAGGTGATGAAACAAAACTGAGCTCTGAAAAACGAGTGAAGGAAAAGAATAGAAAAAAGCTGTTAGCCAAAGCTCTTGTGGCAAAAGAGCTGAACACAACTGGCAACAGGTAAAAAGAATAAAGGATAGAGAAAGATTGGAAAGGAAAGAAAACCAATCTAATCCTAAATCTTATAACCGGACTTATCTATTCGTACGAACCAGAAATGCAGCGATCGAAATTCCTATACCTTACCGACTTTGTATGTCAACATAGCAAAGACAATCTCGAAATGCGGAGGTCCTGAGGTATTTATAGCCGGCAGGAAACGCAAAACAGGTGAAGGAAATAATTGTCCGGCAAGACACGAATACCGGAACGGAGGCGAACAAAAATCAGATACAGCGTCCTGATGACGCCAAAAAGGAAACCAAAAACGTCGAAAAGCAAAGGCTGCAAATAACCATGAGAGATTTATAGGCTTCTAAAACACACTTAACCTCGTTAATCTACGAGCGTTTCTAAGAGCATCTTAAAGGAGCTATATGTAACAAATTTACTGTACTAAATCATAAAATGACCATGATATGTCATCAGAGATTAAGGAAACATGCTAAGTCAATATAATCGGCTTCTCCAACAACAAAGTCAGTATATTCTCCTTTGAAATTTCCATTTCAGTCAGAACGTCTGTATTTGTTTTGGCCTGTGTGATTCACTATTCTCCGAGTTGACTCCGAGTCCACTGCCCATTACGAACAACCAGATGTACTCCGGCACTCTGACAGCCGATTTACGAATGCCTAAGCTAAGTTCAACATCATTTCCATTTAGCTAGCTAGCTAAAGATTTTAATATACGTATATATGTATATAGTTACTCGCTAAACATACCACTAACATTAGCTTATATCTGTGTGACCGTAAACATAGCCAGCCATGCATCTAGCTAACATTGACAGAGTTATAAAAAATCCACATGAGCTGGTTTATAATTTGCAAACAATAAATAATAAACAAATTGCAAACGTATACATTAGCTGATCAACTTACAGTGTAGGACTCGTCGTCGCTTGTCATTGTCAAAATATAATGTTGCGCTCGGCTCGTCTTGCGCTCGTGTTCGTTCAGTGTCTCGACTCTCTCCAATATTGTGAATTTGAATTGCAGTACCCATTTTATACGCTCGGTGTCAATGTTACATATAGCTCCTTTAAGTTAAGATGCTTTTGGGAAATGCACCCAAAGTTCAAGAAGCTTCGTACGAAGGGTTTTACGATGTTTTAAGCTGCATTCTCACCAAATCCGGCGAGGTACATCGATCGGACGCATTTTATTAATTTTCTATGGAGAGGATGCGATGCGATCGCGCGGTGCATGATGGATGTGGCGCAGTGACTGTGTGGTATGTTCGCCGGTTCTGAATTTGCATAAGATAGATTCCAAAACTACTTTAGGCAAATGAATGCGTCCGCCGTTGCTCGCGAAACTCGGATCAAATGGTCAAAGTAGGTGTTTTAGATCAAATATGAATCAAGATTTAGCAACTGCATAGACTATTTCTCACCTCAAATGTTTTCAGAAGCGTATTTTAGTGGACCGTTTAAGTGGTATAATAGAAAGTTTATTAAGAGGCCGCCATATTGTTCCTGTTAGAAAATGCAGGCAAAATACGTCTAACCAATCAGGTGCCGTTAATGTTCCTCATAGGCTACTGAACCCGCCCTCCAAACGCAGTTTGGGGGTCCGGCGCATCCTCATGCGTCGTCGCCAGATTTGGTGAGAATCCACCTTTATGCCTAGTCTAGACCGCAGCCGTCACGTCAAAGTCACGCTCGTGTAACGACAGCGTTAACGCGTCCCTGAAGCGACTGTCTATACAGCTTCCGTATTGTCCGCAAATTTCCTTGCTTTCAGGTTGCTGCTTTCCTCAAACTTGGTGCAAAAGAGGTGTGTTTTGACCGCTAGATGATGAACCACAATAAACAATGTTTCTCCCAGATAATCATATAGGCTCTGATTGTCATGGTTTCTGGCAGCCTGCTGTTGTTTCTGCGGTCGTTCTTTCTTTTGACGACATCGGGGCAATCTATCGGATTTTTCCGCCTCTGTTTCGGTGTTTGAATCTCGCCCGGCAATTATTCCTTTCACCTGTTTTGGATTTCCTGCCGGTTATAAACAGCCCAGGTCTTCCACATTTCCGACGCTTCGATATTGTCTTTGTTATTTGACTATCAGAATCGGTAAGGTAAAGGATAGCGGTCTCTATGTTTCTGGTTGTTACACTTGAGAAATGTAGGTAGTCCGGTTAAGAGTTAGGGTAAAGATTTATTTAGTCTTTTTGTTTCCTTTTCTCTCTTTATCCTTTTATATTCCTCTAACTGTTACCTTTTGTTCAGCTCGTTCACACCTAGAGCTGTAGGTAACAGGTTCTTTTTCTATTACGTTTCTTTCGCCCTTGTTACACGGGCTTTCTTTCATTTTTCTCTGACCTGCAGTTATACGCCTCTTGTGTGAGAGCGTGAGGTTCCTTTGTTGTTTTATTACTCGCGATCGCAGAGTTTGCCCTCTTTTTGGGTTGTTTTGTGTTGGCTTACGCCGGGAGGTTTTGATTCCCATTGTTTTTGTTTAATTTCTCCCTCTACTGCGGAGCTGTCCGCTTAGTGGTGTATTTCTCACGAAATACACTTTCAGATCCCTTGGTTGTGGCGCTTGGTTCTCCGAACCTTACACCCCCCCTTACACTGATAAAGATATACAATAATGATAACTTTATTTGTATACCACTTTTAAAAACTGATTACACAATACAGAATCAATAAATAAACCGGGAGAAAACATGCCATCGGAAATAATGAAAACAAAGAACAAGGTCAGATAATAAGCTAATGTGATAAAAGTTTAATGATTACAATGATAAAATGACAACAACCCAAAGTTTGACATGTATTAAATTTATTTGGCATCAACCTCACGTTTTACACACGCATTGTCGAAAAAATAGACTTGAAGCGTAAATAAATGCTTCAGGTTGCTTTACGCTCGTGAGACGGAGCTGAGACGGAGCAGAGACGCGAGCCTGCACGGAGCCGATGCAGACAGCTGCATAGATTAAAATGAGAGCGTTTCTGTTCCGAGAGTCAGACGTCTACAAAATGCAGAGACTAGGCTTTAGCCTTACGATGCTTTTGGGAAACGCACCACTGCTTGTTTAACAAATTTTGTTTGATTATACAATGAAGCATTGTCAAACATCAATTCAATGAATTTTTGCTAGCAAATTTCAAGGTTCATCCAAAGTTCATATTACGAGCATTCTAATACTGATTAATAAGATATATTGCGTTCTTTTGCATTAATGATGAAACTAAATACAATAAAGTTGTCAGGTTGGGAACCCATAGGTTTACGCATATTTTCCCTTGTTTTAAATTGTCCTGCTTATAGCAATATGACCAACGTGTTTTTACTGGTAGTTTAATGCCTTAAAACGAGCCATTCCAGGGACAATGTGCATCTATTGCAGGAGAGAAAGTGTTTTATTTTGGGGGAAAATATGAATCCCCATTTCACAATGTAATCTTGATATTTTTATGCATGTTTGTGCACGCCCCTGTGTGTGTAACAGACAGGAGGATGTAGTGCATTGCGCACACGCCTATGTAGATGCATATTAGGCTACTATCTTCATATTGTGCAGTTAAAATAACATTTAAACAGCTGCGACATGACTTAAGACCAGGGGCCTCATTTATAAAACAGTACTTGGATGTCATCTTTAACTTTCACTTAAGCTTTCTTTAAATTGATGTAAGCATTATTTATAAAATTGGCTGCGCTTCTTTAAAATGTCTGTTTAAAATGAGATTTCCATCTATAAATCTCAAATGAACTTCAAATTGAACGCACGTGAATGAGCTCTGTAATTGTGCCCTGGAACTGTCACATACATTTAATAGAATGGCTCTGGGGAACCGATAGCGACTTTTGAGCCGTGCAATAAAGCTAGCACAGCCATGGTTGAGTGTTAATTGTTTGCTTACAGTAGACTATTTATAGGATACATTAGCCTGTCTGTAATGAGCAAGTTTCTACATGTCATACAGTCATGGTATATAATGTCAGGACGACTTAAACCTCTATAATAAGCCTATTAGTTTTCTTTTAAATTTTGAATTAAACTAAATTTTCGATGCCAGTAGGCATTCAAGTGCGGCTCCCAAGCCTGCAATACGTCGGCATAACCAGCAGGTAATGTGCATACGTCAAGTGAAGACCTGACGTGGAGCTACGACTGTTTCCACGGTCAAATGGAGTCGTGTTGAAATTTTATGAATCACTACTTTGTTGTGATTTTCTACGTACGACACGGGTAAGATCAAATTAGATCTAAAGTACTTTTTATAAACGAGGCCCCAGGTTTGTGGTGATTTTAAGTGCTTAATGCTGCCTCAAGATAGCAATACGCCAAAAATTATCCTGGCCAGTGGCCACAATTCATTTTAAGACCAACCCGCCCAGTTCACTTGCTATGGGCACAAGTTAATTTGATAGTTAAACAACGCTGAGCGCTGGCTGTTAAAATGACACCTGCGCCGGTCTGACATTAGCAAAGACACTTGCGTTTGGGTTACCGCCGCTTAGCGCCTGGTGTAAGATAGGGCCCATTGAAAAACACGTGTACACCAACCATAGACTGTATAAAAAAATGGACAATGTCACTGTGATGTCACCCATTGCCTTCCCACGGCCTCGTAAAAACCAAATTAAAGCTCCAGAAGTCTTTTTCGCCGCCCGTTTGTACAAACTGCGTCTGCTCCGCGGAGCCGAAGTGACGTTGTCGGGAGCAGGGGTCAACCGGATATGGTCTTTATGGTCCAGGCACAGGATGATTGACAGTTCGGGGTGGAGAAGCAGTTCTGTGGGAGAAGCCCATGACCTGACTAAACCCACCATTTTGCAAAACGAACTTGCGGTAAACTTCCTTAAGTTGCTAATGTTTTATAATATAACATTTAATTTTCATCCTCGATTTTACTGTGTCATTTATTCACATTGAATGTGTGGTATTAACATTCATTCAGCTATCTTCAGTTTATATTCAGCTAAATCAGCTACTTTGATTAGCTAGATAGCATAGCCTACCAGCCGAGCTTGGTAGCCAAGCTTGACGCACTGCATCATATACGGACGAACATAGGGTAACGCTATTGCCATAAGCTATATTGACGGTCAATCAATCACATATGTTATTTTGACGAGATTACTTTTATTACAAATGTCCCTAGCGCCGCTAGAAAGGTAGCAAGCTGTCCCCATAGTCTTAAATGAGCAAACCATCACTGTCTTTTTGGCTAACTACTAATTAACTTGACTGTGACAGAACAGTCTGTCACGGTTTTACACAGCATGAAACCCCGTTCTGAAAACTTCCAGATAAAGTCGGCATTGTAGGTTAGTGGGTTCACATGCTAGCTAAAGCATAGTAGCCTACATTACATCATAGCTGGCATTATCTTTCATCTGCATCCTGTAACCTAATCACAAACATTGCAAACATTTACAAACACAGACTCCTTATTCTTTTTCAATAAATTACTGGTTTTATTTTAAACATCCCCGTATTGAGTCAGTACAAACATACCGCTAACACTTTGGCTCTATTCCCCGCACATTTTCTTAGTGTATTTTTAATGAGGCATCCTCGCGGTGATTCTATAATGTCTGCCATCATCTGTAAATTGGGATTTTTGCCTCTGATTTTACGGATTATTCAACTTTTCGCAAGTGGCGAGTCATACATTACCTACGGGAGAGAGGAGTTACTCCAGCTGGCTCAGCAAGCACCTGGTCGGCTCTGGAGACCAACACCTGACTTCCTGGTGGAATGCCTACGGACAACGAAGTGGCCCGGGCTGCCCACATGTACCAGGAAGCGGGGTAGAAGGGGTGGAATCCAGCGTCACATTCAGACGAGAGGAACAAAACCTTCTCTCCCAACAATAATCTTATCCAGTGTGAGATCTTTGAGAAATAAGACTGATGAACATGCTTCCGTACAATATTTGTACAAGTATAGAGACCGTTGCCTTTTATGTTTTTCCGAGACATGGTTGAACCCCTCAATTGACAACGACACTCTTGCATTACCGGGGTTTGGGACACCGATACGCCAGGATAGAGATCAACAGGCAACGGGTAAGTCAATTGGAGGGTGCAAAAACTATATGGTGAGACACCACAAGTACACCTAGCATAGAACTCCTTTCGGTTTCACTGAGGCCCGCATATTTGCCACAGGAATTTGAACAGATTTTTGTGATCCTAGTTTATATCCCCCCCGACGCAAACTATAAGGTGGCCACAGAGACTATTTACCAACATGTCCAGGATCTGGAAGCTATCTCCTCAGATGCACCAAAAATAATATTGGGTGACTTTAATGGTTGCTCATTAGCATCGGCACTGCCACGCTATCAGCAATATGTCAAATGTTATACTAGAGGATCAAAAACTATGCTATGGCAATATTAAGACTGGCTACAAGGCAACCAGAGAACCACCGATAGGTGCAGCCGACCATGACACTGTGTTTTTACTACCATCCTACAGACAAAAATTAAAAACTGAAAAACCCAAAGCAAGATCAGTGAAAGTGTAGGATGAGGACAGTGTATCGACTTTACAAGGTTGCTTTGAATGTACGGACTGGGAGGTGTTTGAATGCCCAGATATAGACGAATATACAGAAGTGGTCACATCCTATATTAACTTCTGTGTAGATAATGTGATCTCCACCAAACAAACAAAAACATAATGCAAATACTATCCCTGGGTTACTGCTGATATAAAAAAGCTTCTAATTGGAAAAGAACGGGCATTTAAAATGAATGACATACGCACTGGAAAACTAATTCAGAGAGAAATACAGATGTAAATAAACCAAGCTAAGAGGGACTACAAAGCTACTCAAGCCCAACGACGCAAGGGAGGCGTGGTGTGGAATAAAGCCAATGGTTGGCCTGAACTCACAGCGGACCAACTCCGCACAGACAGTAGAGTTTGCCAATGACTTAAACTGCTTTTTTGCACGCTATGAGACTGATAGACCATCCCAATTTGAGCCCAAGGGCGACTGGAGAGAGGGTGGCACACTAATACGTGTAACATTGGAGGCGCACCCTCTCCCAGATAAATACTAGGAAATCCATCGGTCTCGATGGAATGGATAGGAATACGCAACAGAAGTGTTGCGAGCAGTTGAGCCCTGTATTCACTAAACTCTTCCAAGCATCACTGGACTATATAAATAATTCCGAGGTCATGGAAAATGTCTAAAATAATCCCATTACCTAAAAAGACAAATCCCTCTGGATTAAATGATTGTAGCTTTAACTTCAGTAATTATGAAATGTCTTGAGCGAATTGTTTTATCTCACTTAAAGTCTGAAACCAATGGTCAGATGGACGCACTACAATTTGCATATAGAGCAAAGAGGGGTGTGGAGGATGTAACAGTAACACTTTTGAACCACGTTTACAAACACTTGTAAACCCCATCATCTTATGTGCGCATACTGTTTGCTGATTTCTCATCTGCCTTTATTACTGTCCAGGTAGATCTGTTGACAGTGAAGCTGGGTAGCATGGGTGTAAATCCCTCATAAAATGGATATATAATTTCCTTACTGAGAGGCAACAGTATATCCATGGAGGACAGCCATCTGTCATCAGCACTCAGACTGGGGTACCACAAGGTTGTGTCCTCTCACCTTTGCTGTTCACATTGTATACCACTGACTGTGTTAGTCATCAGGATAATTGTACAATGATAAAATTTGCAGATGATGCAGCTCAGATAGGCCTTTTAACTGACGATGAGACCAGTCATAGAGCTGAGATTAACCACTTCTACAACTGAGATTAACCACTTCAAATAACTCATTGATCTTATACACAAAGAAAATTAAAGAAATTATCATTGATTTCAGAAAAAACTCCTCTCTACCCCCGGTAATTATGAACGACACAACCATTGAAAGCATACAGAAGTACAAGTACCTGGGCACTATCATTGATAGAAAACTGACATGGAATGCTAACACCAATGCTAGGTTTGCAAAGGCTCAACAACGCCTTTACTTTTTAAGGAAACTCAGACGTTTTAATGTGGACAGAACTATGCTGACACTGTTTTACAAGACCTTCATCCACAGTATTTTGACCTTTCGTATTCAGTGTTGGGGGGAGCATTGTCTGTACAAAATAAGAACAAACTAGTCAGGGTTGTTAAACTGGGTGGCAAGATAACTGGGGAACCAATGTGAAGTATTACTTACATGACAGACCAGTACACTACGAATTTAGGTCATAAGATCATAGCAGATCCACTGCACCCTCTATGGTCTGAATATATAGTTACCTTCAGGGCGAAGGTATAGCATGCCCAGGATGCGGACTAAAAGACGCATCACATCCTTTGTCCCACACAGCATACAGCTTCTCAACAAGCTTTGATTATATGATCACACAAATGATGCCTTTTATTATGTTTTATGATGTTTTTACAATGCTTATGTTTATGTTATATGTCTGATGATGTCTTTTAATGTTTTAAGCTCCTTGCGCAAAGCAAATTCCCCATAGGGGCAAAAATGGCTTCATTCATTCATTCATTCATTCATTCATTCTTAATTTTTGGGACCTAAAAACATTATCCAGTCGTAGAAATGTCCAGTTAGGGTTCTAGTTGGAGTAGCGCTGGCTCACGTTAATAACGTTAGCAATCACAGTAGCTAGCTAGCCAATTTATATGGCCAGCCAGGAAGGATGACTTTAAGGAAGTAAAATAAATTAAAAGGGCTTGCCATAAGATATCGTTAGCTTGCTAGCAAAATGTTAAAACAACTTGCCCTGAGCTTGCTAACTAGCTAACCCAGCATTGTAAGCGGGAGTACGGCGATTGCGTACGGGAGGGGGTGGATGTTAGATAAATTAATATCTAAATTGATAAGGTTATACAGGTATGGAGCAATTGATTTCAGATACTTAACCCACAGTTTGTTTGGCTGCTTGCTCCGAGACGCTGGGCCTGTAATGTAGCTGCAACATCCGCTGCTGTCTCTCAGCTCACAAAACAGTATTTTTTTTTCGTAGTATAGACGCATCATAGCTCGCTCCAAAATGAATATGTGATGACAAACATGTTGAAGATGAGCGACAAGGCAGTCAATTTATTATGTTACGAACTGCGTCCACAAAACAACAGCTTGCTCACGGTAGGCTACTAAGGGATGTTCTTCATCGACTTAATACAGCGTGGGTGCGTCCCAATATTCTTCACTCCCCGCCTCCCTTCCTCCACTCCCCCACTACCACTCCTCTCCTACCCGGAAATATGCAAAACCTCCTCAACGTATTTGCATGTACAGTATACAATGTACCAGACATTGCGGTTTGCCTCGAGACATTAATTACTATGTAACCATGAATACATTACATTACAGGCATTTAGCAGACGCTCTTATCCAGAGCGACTTACACACCTTTTTTTTATTTTTTTTTAGCATTTATTTTACATATATTATCCAATTATACAGCTGGATATACTGTATACTGAAGCAATTCAGGTTAAGTACCTTGCTCAAGGGTACAACGGCAGGGTCCTACCTGGGAATCGAACCTGCAACCTTTCAGTTACAAGGCCAGCTCCTTCACCATTATACTACACTGCCGAATACGTAATTTAGATGTAATCAGCGACATTAGATTAAAACACAAAGATCCGTTTCCGGGGCACGGAGTAGAGGAGGTGGTAGTGGAGGAAGGGGGGGGGTGCATTTTTCGACTATTGGGACGCACCCTATTTTTATACAGTCTATGCACCATGTCTCCCTGTGCCAAGCATAGACTGTATAATGGTCCCAAGACGCCAGGGCACGTTTTAGACCACTGATTGTTGTCTCCCCCTTCTGGTCCCGCCCCTCCGAGTGAGGGCAGTGAGAACCCTATAGCAGTGGTTCCCAACGTCGGTCCTCGGGGACCACTGTGTATGCTGGTTTTCGTTCCAACCACAATTGCAATCCCAAAATTCTAACAAGCTGTTAATTTTTCTTAATTAGTTGCTTTTCATGTTTAGAGGGATTAGCCTATTTACCCTCTTAAGCCACATCATGTCAGAAATAGCTAAGCATGCCATGAAGAATAAAATTCCTGTGTTCCTAATGTGCTTATTGGGCTATATTGCAAATAGGTAACATTTTTTTAAATGATCAAATTAAAGACTGGGGTGAATCAATTGGCTCCTAATTAGGTAGTTGAACACGTGTGTGTTTAAGTTCCCTCATCATTTGTTTCTTAAATGTATTAAGACAATGCAGGTTTGGCTCATTATCATTCTCTTTGTCTTTTCTTCATTATTTATCAAATGGTTCGTTTTAGTGGCCATGTGTCCACAATTTCAACAATTAGGAGCATATTGATTCACCTCAGTCTTTAATTTTAATCAGTTAAAAAATTGTTTTTTTTGCCCCTCTTTTTGTAATTATTTGCAATATAGCACAATTAACAATGAGAATATTGGACTTTTATTATTCATGACATGCATAGCTATTGCTAACATAATGTGGCTTAAGAAGGTAAATAATCCCTCTAAATATGACAAACACCTGATTAAGAACAATTGAAAGCTTGTTAAAATTCCGGGATTGCAATTGTGGTTGGAACGAAAACCAGCATACACAGTGGTCCCCGAGGACCGATGTTGGGAACCACTGCCCTATAGAACCTATCTATGCCAGTGACCCCAGGACTCAACCTGTCCCTCTGATTGGTCCTGAACAAATGTTAATACCCTGTCCAAACGACACAATATTTTAAAAAATCAGCACATGCAGAGGCATTAGATGAAGAAAAGGCACTTATTGCAATTACATTTTTTTGTGGGAAAAATGTATTGACTGAGTATTTTGACCACATTGCTGCCATTGACTTACATGGGGAAAGACCTATACTGGAGCCAACCGCAGTGGCGCTAGTGAGCAGCCCAACCAGGAATTGAGCTTCAAAACGAAAGCCCAGTCTTGGCCCCTTGACACCAACACACCTGGGGCCTGTATCAGGAAGCAGTATTACTGAGTTAGGTGGATAGCTGCACTGAGTAAAACCCCAAACCCTTCCAAATCTGGAACATGGAAGTAAATTTTTTTATTATCCAGCTAACTCAGTAATTCTGCTTTGTAGTATACCCCCCTAGAACATGGACTGAAGTAAAAAGAGCCGTTCTGAGTTTTAACCAGTGCAGTTATCCAGCTCAGTAATTCTGCTTTGCTCAGGCCCCTGCTGTTTCAAGCATACAAACCAGAGGAACATAGTTTTCACATTTAAATATTCCTGCTGTTGTGTGGACAGTAACTATGCTAATGCGGGGTATGTTGCATGTGCATATTCACCAGATTTGCACTGCTCTGCTGCTGCGAGTGTTCATTCAAACCACTGCTCTGAAACCAGCAATATGCACAGGCTCAATGGCTACAGAGACAGATTACCCACAGTCCCCCAGGGTAGCAGTGTCAGTCCCTTGGAGGACTGTGATTGATTATGAGGCTCAGCGGTGTGAGACGGCCAGAAAACACACAAGACAACACAAACATAACCAGCTGTTTAATGTACTGCCCGGCAAGAGTCCGTGCAGATCAAAAGGGCAGATAAAGACACAGGTGGGGCAGCAGTAGGGGTTGTTTTCTCTCTGTTGTTGACTCTTGCAAGCTGTGGTAGAGCGCAGAGGGCCGGCGTCTGGAGCAAACAGAGTTGACATGACAACAGGCCCCTCCCCCACAGATGGGCGAATGAGATGCATGAATGGCGGTGGCAGGAAGCAGCTGATCGCTGAGGACGAAAACAGGCTGCAGGTGCCGGTCACAAACAGCACAGGTTACACTGACATGGACGTGTGTGCTCTGGGTTTACCCTGCTGTCACTCACGCCCAGGTACATTTTTACCCAATAACTGCATACTGTGTTTCATTTAATTCCCCGGCTGACTGGACATGCTCCTTTTACATGCGTGCTCTGGTACACTGTCCTGTGCAGATGAAATATGTGGGAGTAGACCACGCACACTTGAGGGGGGGGGGTTACTAAAAGGGAGGGGGCCATACTCATACCAGTTCCTCCCAAACACAGCCCACATAACCAAAACATGTTTATCTCACCAGCACATAAGCATATATATCAGGAAACCATTTACATGCACGCACACAAACGCATGTTCACACGCGCACACTCACACGCGCGCATACACACTGTGTCGTGAGTTCAGGACAACACTGGACAAGTTGTAAAATCTCAACTGTGTCTGAGATGCCCCCCCAATAGTATCTGAGATGTGGTACTACGTGCAAGTCCCACCTCTGCAGACAGAGGCCGCTAATCTACGCGATAGATAGATAGATACAGTAGATAGATAACAACAACAATAATAATTATATAATAATAATAGTAGTGGTATGTACTTAGTCTAGAGCAGGTGTAACCAATTATCCCATCATAGTGTTTATAATGACTTATTGTGACCTGTGTTGACATGTAGCCTACACTGTACATTCACAATATAGGCAAAATTATTTAAATAAATGCAGAGAGCAATAAATGGATCCTATCCGTTTCCCAAAAGCATCATATAGTTAAGATAATCTTAAAGTTTTTTAGATTTTAGATTTTTTTTTTTTTTCCTTTCCTTTCCTTTCGTTGCTTATTTGTTTTTTTGTTTTTGTTCTTTCTCGCTCTTATCTTCATATTGGTCTTATTTTACGTCAGTTAGGTTTGATCAAATTTAAAACAAAAAAAATATTATGAACAAAAAGAAAAAAATATTCAAAGATGATCATAACTCTACGATGCTTTTGGGAAAGTGGCTGTTAACGATGTGTGATGCTTTCCGTTGTGTGAATCGGCTTTTCTACATCGACCTGTCGGGTCTGTATTACTCAATGTTTGTTGTTAAGTGTGTCTTGAAATATTCACTCCACAATATCCTTTGGGAAAGCGTCATGAACATTTCAAGACATGTCTTCAAAAAGTGTGTCGTGAATTCTGAAGACACATCAGAATCGGGAAAGCCACCCGTGCTCAGTAGGAGCTATTCTTGTAATGCCATGAGGATTATTTTCATATAAAAATTATATTTTGCAAGATGTTTGTAAAGTTTTGCCAAACATGAGAATGTTTTGAGTTTTGCTTTAACAGCTTTGAGACCGCGTGATATTGTTTCAAGAAATGTGTGTCAACTATTAAAAAAACTGCAATACAATCTTGTGCTCCTCTCCTCACACACACTAAATGTTATCCGCATGTTATCAACCTTCCTGATTCACAGATTCAAAGGTCTTCGCGTTGCCCAGGTCGGTTTATGATCAGCTCACTTTCTCATGATCAGCTCTTTGTGAAAAATAAGCATCATAGGATAGGCAATAGGTCACCTCTGACCACTGATTGACATATAACCACATATTTATGACAGAGATGAGAATAAGATTCTCTGCCTCAGAGCATGTTGTATAAGTACTGCATGTATCCATGGGGGATAAGATTGTTGCTTTTGTAACTGGGACTGGGATGATCACTGGTTTGCGTTATTGTGCTTGAGCTCAGTAGGATTTAAAAACACCTGAAAGGTAAAATAAATGTTTACACTGGGTTATTAGAATTTCAGGATTCAGCCAAGATATATTATACAGAGGAACAGAAACCATATTACTAAATAAACTAGACATGTCTTCTACCTACTCACTGAAAAACATCTACAGAAAACAAGAAAACAATAACATGGTTCTGCTTTTTTTTAATGAATATTTTATATGAATGTTTTTAGGAATGTTTTATGAATATTTTTATGAGCATTTGTAATGAGTGTTTTGTTATTCTTCAGCAGGGAAACTGGAGAGTGTTTGTTGATGCTGTTATTTAATCTCTGTTGATGTGAGAGAGGGGTGTGGCTGCCGGCCAGGGGCCCGACCTGCTGCAGCCAATCATGTGCCGGCATGCCTCTGTGACAGGCTCAAACGGAAACCGTTGCCGGTGGCAACAGCACTGTGATAGGTCTGGCCGATTGTTGCACAATTGAATGGGTCTTGCACAACGTTAGTGTATTCAAGGCCCTATTATTGCTGCTGCTGGAAGATTATTTTATTACTGCTCCTCAAAAACACCTTCACCCCAGGTTGGTCATTTTACAGACTGTGGGCGTCATGTATAAACGGTGCGTACAGTACAAAGAAATACGTACATATGCGTATGCAAGTTTCCCCACCATCGGAGTCGCCAATTCCCACAGTCTCAAAAATTTGTGTATGCGTGAGTCATATTCTGCGTAAATGTGCGCATGTTTTGACGTCAAATTCCCAAATCCGTGGGGAAAGTGGCGTACACATTTTATTGTACGTATGCACGCATGTTTAGACATGAGGCCCTCTGTGTGCGTGTGTGTATGTGTGTGAGAGAGTGTGAGTGAGCGAGCATGTAAGTGACTGCGAGTGTATATGCCTGTGGTATGGGTGTCTGTGTTGTGCATGTGCATGTTGGTGAGTTTGTGAGAAAAGCTAGCAGTAATTGTTTGTATCCTTCTGAATCAAGCTCAAAATGAAGCCAAAATTCATAATTAATCTTAAAATCATCATAATTTAGCTCATGATGTATTTCACGGGAAGCTTTTTTGTTAGATTTTTTTATCAGAGCAATATGCTGTCATGCAGCATGCTTATCTGCACCTCCTCCTGTGAGGAAGTCACATCATGTCGGCTCGGTATAAATAATCAAACGATTTCTTTCTCATTTTTAGCCACCAACACCTAGAACTAGAATTTTTGTTGTGTTTATTTTAAGAACTGCAGCCACCCAGCGCAGCACGTAGTGCCTTGTGTTTCTTAAAGCTACAAAATCTGGACGGTACATTTCCCTACACACATACATCTCAATGGTCAACACGCCCTCTTTGCGTGGAGCGGGGGCCGGTGTCGCCAGGGGAGTATAAATCAAGCAGCTCTGGCCAACAGTCTGCCCAGCAACCAGCCCCCCGGCAACTCCTCTCCATCATATCCATGTCTGCACAATAGCCCCCCCCCCCCCCCCCCACCACTGCTGTGCCCCAACAGGCCATGAACAAGCGGCCTGGCGGTTTGGCTGCATTGCGGCGGGGGCTCGGTTTGCCGGGTCAGTCGTGACGGGGGAGGAGAATCAGATGGAAGGCCTGCTGGTTGATAAGAGGGGGGTGTACGGCGGCTGGTCCCTGCAGCTGCCTTCAGTACATGCATGTCTCCGGGGCTGTTAGTGTGACGGGCAGCAGTACCCCGGGGTCTCTGTGAGGACTGGCAGTACGGCATGGCGCTTTGAGAACTAGACTTGCGGCTCCACCACTAAGTTTGATTCCCAGGTGGGAACCCTTGAGTAAGGTACTTAACCTGAATGGCTTCAGCAAAGCTGTATAAATGGGTTGTATAAACAAGCTGTATAAACGGGTTGCATGTAAAGACTGCGAGCTGTGCAAGTCGCTCTGGATAAGAGCACCTGCTAAATGCCTGAAATGAAAAGGGAATGAGGCTGCACTGGGGTGTAGGGCGTGCGACAGGCGTTACACTCGGATACCTCTGTTCATCTTGTTCACTGCTCCCCTAGTCTTAAACAAAACCCTCCCAAATTGTATATAATCACTGCAGAACTGTGCCCTGTTTTCGGATATTTATTTCACTTCCTCGAAGAGGGGTAATTCAGTGCAACAGAAACACATCCCAGCGCATCCCTCTTCCTCATCCTCTTCCATGCAATGTGGTTTCCTTTTCTTCATAGTTACGTAACTATCCCCGCACTGTGATGTAATTGCTCGATGGGCTTCCGTGTGTTGTCATTATTCAATGATTCAGTTCATTTAGATAACACTATTCATGAATCCGAGTCCTCCGGCATGTCAATCCAGCTAAACGCAGTAACCATCACACAAACACACTGCTGATTAGAACAGAACATGTGTCTACGTGTGTGTACATGTGTGGGCGGGCAGGTATTAGGTATTGTGTGTGTGCGTGTGTGTGTGTGTACATATGTGCGTGCGCGCATGTGTGTTATGATGCATCAAGGCACATGCTGCTAACTGTTGCAGAAACTCGGCGCCTCCTGCTTGTTCTGTCCCCTGGCCCCTTCTCCATTCTTCCCCTGAATAGGGAGCTTTCGGGGGGGGGGGGGGGGGGGGGGGGGGGTTGGGGGGCAGCTGTGTCCTGCTGGTGTCAGTAGCAGCTGCCTGGCCTCAGGATCGAGGACTGTGGTTGGGTGAACGCTAGGGTTGGAGATGCAGACATCAGGCACGTGCGTAAACCCCACCACTCTGCCCCCCCCCCCTCCCCGACCCCTCCCTGCTGTTCCTATTGTCAAAATGAACAATAGGAAGGGCTGAATCATAGAGGCACAAAGCTCCCCCTCCCCTCCCCCCTCCCCCAGACTGAATCTACAGCAGCTGCTACACCCACAGACTATGAGGCGAGTTCAAGTGAATACACAGGCCTCCGTGTGCGTGCGTGCGTGCGTGTGCGTGTTTCTGTGCGTGCATCGTGCACGTGTGTGTGTGTGTGTGTGTGTCTGCATGTCTGTATCTGTATGACATGTAAGTGTGTTTTTTTGGGGGGGGTGGGGGCACAAATTAGTAAAATGACTGCTGTTTCTTTGCATTTGAAAGGTATGGGGGGGGAGGGGGGGGGGGGGGGGGGGGTCTGCAGGGACTTTCACTCAAACAGCAAATCAATCAAAGCACAAAGGTCCCAAACCTGCCATATGGACACTGACGTTCCACTATCAGATCCATCGCTGTAGCCAAACGTCTGGCCACTGACTGCATTTTATTCACTAAATCCTCTCTTTTAATTGGCTTCTGCTTGAGGTTGGAGTGTGATGCAGGATGCAAAGTGAACAAAAGCAAACTATGCTGCGTTTTGCTCTCAAAAGAACGGACTCAGGGGATCTAATGATAGTGGAAACGCACATATAATTGGGCCATGTGCATGTTAACGAGCCCACTCTAATTAAATGTAGCTCCTCGAACCCAGATCAGTGTTAATAACCGTTGTTTTGTTTTTTTTGGGTGGTGTAACTGTGACAGAGTATGATCAAGCTTAAGCACTTCCAAACAACACAATGAGCTGGAGATATCCAGTATATTTATATTTATATTTATCTTTTCACAACTTTTTCATAGCAAATTTTAACATGTCCAGGGAGTCATTTATACAACAAGCCATGCAGTCACTGTGGTACACCCAGTACTGGTAAAGTATACACATTGACCATTAGAGTAATGGTCAATTTTCCATCACTGCTTATAGGTGAAAAAGCATTTTATACCTAGATAGTAATTTCATAAATAAGGTCTTCAAAGTCCATTACAGTAGTCGGAAGATTAAGGACTTAAAATGTTTTGCTTTCAAGATAAAAATTATAATTGAAATGACTCAACAGAATGACAAGTGTTTAATATTATAGCATCAATTTTCTTTTAAACGTTTAAAAACATGATTTAGATTTTTGAAGCCTTTTAATAAACAGTTTTTTGTTCGGGGTTTCAGGTCTGGGTTTTGCCCAATTCTCCTTCTGTTTTCTACACAGTGTCTTTGTGACAGTTCTCTGGAAAAGCCGCTATACAATTTAAATCAAATTGAATTGCTAAACATATTTGGCCTTTGAAAGGAAATGTTTTTGTCTGAACCTGTATTTATCCAGGTATTTCATCTGAGAGCTTCTTGTTGTGCATTGATGACCTGGGGAATCGAAGTGGGTCAGGTATGCGAGGGATTATCTGATTAATCAGGAGGTAATCATGTCTTACCTAATGTAGGGAGTCAAGTTTTTGGAAGCAGCTTGGTGCACATGGCTGTAATCAGAGCAGAGACACGTGTGGCTACGGAACCAGGCCAACGCCATGGCAACAGAACCAGGCCAACACCATGGCGACGGAGACCATTATGACTCACTTCCAGAAACCAGCTGCTTCCTGTGGAGACTTGCAGTCACTCTGACCGCCTGTCTAAACACACAATACATTATCACCGAGCAATTCCGGGTCATATAGACCCGAACATAATATGAAGGTTAAACAAAGTTAATAAAACACAACAAGTTGAAGAAAACAATAGACAAGTAAAATGCTGTAAAAGTACCCAGGTCCTTTCTGGAGAGCTGGTTTCTGTGGTATATGCTACCATCACTGCCATTGCACAGCACCTTAATCTAGATCAGGGGAAAGTTCTTATAAGTTTGGCACTGTGGTAACTGTGGAGTGCTGATACCATCAAGAAGGCAGCCAAACACGTCAAGCAACCTAGTGGAAGGGACTCTAAGTATGAATCCATGTCCCCTTTTGCTTCACTTATTCTCTAGATCCCCCCAACATCAGCTGAATCAGAGCAGAACTGGTCCCTGTTTGGTGGAACACACAGCAGAGTGCAACAGGCTGACAAACAAAACAGTTGAGAAATTGGTGGCTATTCAATCAAACTTATTTTAGTCAAAAGATTAAGTTATTCCTAATGCTTAGGCATATCTAATTTGCCATCTTAGATAAAAGGAAATGACTAAAGTATATTTTTGAATTTATCTTTCTTTATATAATATGTTTCTTGTTAAACAAACTGCATAAAAAAAACACAAATAAATGTGTCCACATTGTGAACATCAGCCAACATCATGTTTGTAGTCATTTCTTAAAACCCATGGTTTTCTCCCTAACAATGTGTGCAAAGTATTTGCAGTGACCCCTGAAATAGGTCCAATACATAAAAAACCAAAGACATACTTACGATTTATGAAAAATATTGTTAACAGTATAAATTCCCAAGATGACCTCAAATTTCCAAAATGACATTAAAATTCCTTAAAAAGGGGAATTACCCTGGAAATTCATAACCCTATGGCAGATGCCCATCAGAACATTATTAGATTATCAGTATTACTTGCTGCCTGTTGACGAAGCGCATGTGACAGGCCTGAGGCCCGGCTATACTGACCCATGCACTCTGCAGATCAACACCAGACCCAGTGTGCTGACTGTAGACAAGGTAGAGCTGAACTAGGAAACATATTGCACACACCGTTTCACACGTGAACCAATACAGACTGCGTTTACACTCCGCAAACAAGGAAACAACCACATGCCTCTATGGCTCAACCCCCCAGTAAGTGTGACTGAGGGGCATGGCTGCCAAACCCCCCACCCCCCCTTCACTCGGACCAGCATCTGTCTGCGCCAGAGATTGTGATCTGAATCCCGTCCTGAAACAGCCGCTGATACCAGCTTTGCTGAGCAAACAAACAGTCAATAAAAAGTGCTATGTGAACAAAAAAGAGAAAGAAAATGTTTTACGGGCTTTTGAAAAGGCAAACAGCTGAGTTTAATATGAGCTGCGATTAGACAGGATTTGAGCTGTGCTCGTTTCTGCCGTAGATATTAACCTGGCTTGCTTTAGGTTTACTGTAAAACACAGACAGAACAGCTCAATCTTGCTGGGCCATCCCACTGCACCCAGTATGTGGGGAACAGAGGGGTGGTCTGTGGGTTGCCATGGTCACAGCCCTCACTGGTTAAAATGGAGCTCTAACCCATGCTGTTTTGTGCCTCCAGCCTGCGAGGCCAAGATATCCAGATCTCAAATGTCTACCCTGACCACTGCTTTAATAATAATAATGTATTGCATTTTTAAAGTACTTTTCTCAAACGCAAAGTGCTTTACAGCGGGAAACTCACCTCAACCGCCAATGTGTACCACCTGGGTGATGCACGGCAGCCATTTTGCACCAGAACACTCAACACACATCAGCTGAGATTTCATTTTAGTCAATTAAACAGGGGGATGATTAGGTGAGGACACAGCGAACACCCGACACTTTGCGATGAGTGTCGTGGGATCTTTAATGAGTACTCTGGTTTATCATCTCTGCTGAAGGGCAGCATCTCCTACACTATGGTGTCCCCATCCCTGCACTGCTGGGCAGAGGGAGGATTGCCCCCTACTGGCCCACCAACAGTAACTTAGTTTTCCTGGGTCTCCCACCCAAAAACTAACCAAGCCCACACCTGTTTAGCTTCAGTCATTCAGCAGGAGAAGAGTAGAAGCTTCTACTTACTCCAACCACCATGCCTGTCAGTTGAATGCACACTGAAGGCTTTTTATGATACACATATTTTTTGATACACTTTTTATATACACACATTAATCAACGCAAAATATCAAAATATAAGTCAAACCAGTCAATTTAGTCATCATAAGCACAATTCACGTTTCACACAGTACGTATATTTTTCTATTGAAATATTATTTGAAATATTATGCAAATGATTTTCCATGCTCACTGACAAATAGATGAAAAAGGGTCTGATCCTGCAGGTAGAGATGTGATGCTCGATACTGTAGAGACAACAGGAACTACAATTCCATACAGTCCACAGGAGGCTCCTCCTCCACGTTGGAAGTGACGTAGGACGTTGTACCAGTTGTGATTTCCGCACTTGAAATGTGATACTGCACAGCGGAATGCGCGACTGGCAATAGTTATATAATAGGGGCAACACAGTTCAATTCTTCCCAGTTCTTCCGCTCAGCTCCACAGGGCCTTCACTGTCTCATCTCACGGCCCGTGCGGCCTGCACGCCTGGGGACGAGCCCTCACTCCACAAGGAAGCACGGTCGTCCATGACACCGATCCAACTGAGCGAGGCGGGCTCATCTACCCCCGGCTATCGGCCACTGAGGACTGGAGACGAGACGCAAGGAGGCATCGTGAGCACCCGGTGGTCAAGAAGAACCACCAAGTGGACCACATGCAGCCCCTGATCCTGTAGCAAAACGCCGCCAATGAGTCCCCAAAGAGGCAAGCGGTCTGCAGTAGGATGACGCTGCATAGTTTGGGAGAAATAATGCGACCAGCTCCATTACCCACCCTGTACGAACTGCAAACCTGACGACGAAAGAAACCTGTTCCAGGGACCCAAGATGAGGTGGACGGTTCCCCTATCTATCACAACCCTACGAACTGCAACGACAGGATTGGGCGACCGGGTTTCCCCTTTCGTTGTGAGTGTGCAATCCAACGCAGGAAACCATCAAAAAGACTGATTCAAGTAAGGCTGTAACATGGGCAATAGCTTATTAGTTAGCAACCGCAACATGTTTGTGACTGGATGTATGTAACTGCTATTGAAAGGTTAATGTGTGTTCTGTAAAAGTTTTGTGTTACCATTTTACTTTGGATGGCTTACCGCGCTGCGTTAGGTTTAATGCATCACGCACAGAACGTATCTTGCATGTGATCTGTCTTTAAAAACTAACCAGTCATAATATTAACACTGCACGCTGATCTCAACGCACACGCATTGATAAGCTCACGGCTATCCCCTATGTGTATGGTATGGTTCATGCGCCACCATTAGCTAGCTCCAGCGAAGGATAGTTTCAAACCTCCCTCCATTTTAGTTTCTTTGTTCTCTCTGAACACGTGTCCGAGGCAACCCCCACACACAGAACATGGAAACCCCACATGCGCCCAACGCGCCACACACACATAGTTTGTTGTACATTATAGTAGTGAATCGTGCCTTGCTCTGTTTGGTACTTTGTGTTCAATAAACTATTATCCAAGATTGCCTGTATTAATGTTGCTCTTGTGTTGAACTGAATCAGCCAATGCTAATCGCAGGGATTCCCCAAAATGCCTTCACCCTTTTAGCTGGATCATTTATATTAATTCGGTATCAACTGAGTACATGATATTGTGATTTTGCTAAGATAATTATTAATGTGTAATTTTATTGGTAATTAATAAAATTTTTAATTCAAGTTACCCATTTTTAGAGCTGCACATAATGGGTTTCCAAAATGGCGGCTACTCTGTTTTGTCCTGTGTCTCTGCTGAGTGTTTGTCTTTGAAATTTGTTTTTAATCGTTTTTAAATCAATACCATCATCATCATTTTGGGAAAAAAGTTTTATTGACTGAGATTGTGGATGGACTACTAGTATTTTTTTGGACCTATATCTGATTCCTTGGCATTGTTTGGGCATAGTTTGTGCTGACTCATGGACTCACTGCAGTAGCAGCCCATCTTCCAGGCCTCGCCCAGGCCTCAGCCTGTAGCAGCAATCCAGCTACCAACTCAACTTTCTGCTCCATGACTCAGGCTGCACCAGTAGCCTAGCTACCACCAGGCCTAGCTACCTGGCCTGGCTCAAGTTCATGCCATTAAGTTCATGCCTGTGGTTCCATCTCTTCGGCCTGCTGGATTTTTGCGAGAATACATTGGATAGTTACTAGCTGGATGTTCGGAGTTGTTACTGGATTAATGTTACGGTACTGTGCTTTTCTGTTGACTTCTCTAAACTAAGCTCGCCGTAGCTTAACTATGATGTTGAAAGCCTCTTTGTCATTTGTCCTGTTTTTGGGCTTCATGATTCAACCCCGTTTTTGCATTATGGATGGTCTGCTTTTACGTGACTATTTTGATCATTTTGGACACTCGGAGTTACCTCTGGAGAGCTCAACCCTGTTGGCTGTGATTGTATGCTGGAACTTGATTGCTTAAAATGTGCTCTCTCTAATGCTTTTATTATTTTGGATTCAATTGCGAAAGAATGGCATGGTCCCGTTCTCAAATGTGATGCTTCAACAGTCAATGAAAAAAAGTCCTTCTCAAGGCTGTTAATATTGCTATTATTATTAATCTCTGGCAATGTTAACAGTAATCCTGGCCCTGAGCCTTTCAACTTGTCTCAATTGTCAACTGAATTTAGTTGTAGGCATAGCCTGGGTTTTCTCCATGTGAATGCTAGGAGCCTAGTGCCTAAACTTGACGTGTTTAAGACATGGTTTCTTATTGCTAAGCCTGATGTTGTTGTTGTCTCTGAAACATGGCTAAAACCGTCTACCCCTGATAATGTTATTAATATTGTTGGTTATGATGTGTTTAGAACTGACCGCAAGGGCAGGGCTGGAGGTGTTTCAATATATGTCTTGGAGAAATTTCAAGGGTCTGTTCTCCACTCTATATCAATTTCTCATCAGTTTGAGTTATTAGCTGTTCAGATAGTAGTTGCTAATGCTCCTCTTAATGAAAGCCCTCCTCGTAAAAGCCTTGCAGAATAAGAAAATTTCTGGTCCTCCTCAAAAATTGAGGGTCAGTGATTCTTCTTTTATTTCTGATAAAAAGGAGATGTCCAATGCTTTCAATGCTCATTTCAAAAAGGCTGGACATATTTTTGACACTTTAAATCATGTTTCTCGACATGAAGATAATTTTCCTGGGCCAATTATTACTTTGTCCGCCTTTGATTTTTCTCCCCCTCTGGTCTCTGAAGTCTTGCATGCCCTGCAAGCATTAGACCCTAAGAAGGCCACCGGACCTGATGGCCTTGATCCATACTTTTTAAAAATTGCTGCACCGATAGTAGCCCAACCAGTTGTTGACATTTTTAACCTTTCTATTTCCACCCAAAAATTTCCTGTTGTTTGGAAACGAGCTTTAGTCTCGCCTTTATTAAAATCTGGCGATCCTTCCGAATTGAATAATTATAGGCCTATTTCAAATCTTTCTGCTCTGGCAAAGATTTTGGAGTCTTTAGTGTCTGCTCAGCTGAAACTTTTCCTAGACTCCCATAACATCCTAAATCCTATGCAGTCTGGATTTAGAACCAAGCATAGTACTGTGACTGCTAGCTTGAAAGTTCTAGACGATATTAAAGCTGCTGTTGACAATAAATTATTTTGTGTTGCTTTATTTATTGCCTTAACTAAAGCTTTCGATACAGTGGATCACCACATCTTGATCAACATCCTACTGAAGGCTGGTTTCAGTCAAAATGTGGTTGGTTGGTTTCGGAGTTACTGGGGGTGGAAAAGGGCCCCTCCCATAGGAAAGCAAAATCCAAGATGAGATCTCGTTTATAACCTCTGTCAATCTCCTAGACAAAAAAGAGCACTAGTCAACGCTAAAGTGAGATTTTGTGCATTTTCTCATACATCTCAATTGTCACTCCTGAGAAATGGACATGGATCTGTCTCACAGTGATCACTGTATGAGTTCTCTAAACTCTCTCACAAGTGTCTATTTTCTAGAGTCTCAGCTAATAGAAAGTGAGAGTAGTACAAGATCACAACGGAGTCTCAAAATGAGACAAACAATTATATTATCTACCTCAAACATGTCTCACTTTATCACATACAAATCTCAGTGGCATTTCCACCTTGTAATCTTGGACCTATCTCACTATATGAACCATATACAGTGAGCACCATAATTCATTGGAGAGTGACACATTTATTTGTTATTTTGGTTTTGTATTCCAGCACTTTGAGTTTGAAAGGATACACAATGGGGTTGAAGTGCAGACTGTCAGCTTTAATTTAAGGGTATTTTCATCCATATCGGATGAACCGTTTAGAAATTATAGAACCTTTTGTACATAGCCCCATAGTACACATATTTTTTATATTTGGTCACATATCCTTTGCATGCCATGACTTCCTGATGTCTGTGACATCTGGGTCCCTTAAAGTTATCCATCCATATCTACCAAAAAATAAGATATCAAGAGTCTTGATAACCATAATTTTCTCCAATTGATACCGTCAAAACCACAGTTCCATTAACAGGTAACAGAAGTCATTGAAACCAAATCTTTTTTAAACAGGGCTCTGATTTGTATGTTATTATTATAATGTAAATAGGAGAAAGAGTTTTCCTACTAACAGGCTATCAAAAAGAGACATAAGTTCTTCTTAACTTCTTAAAAGCACAAGCGCACCAGAAGGAATAGTATCAAATACTGCTGCAAATACTTTTGGAGTAACATGGATATTTAACCTTTGTTATCCAATAATTGACATACCAAAATAATATTCTCATCATACCACGTCTTAATAAACAATTACTTAATTTTGTACAAAATATCCATATTATTCCAAATGAAGTATTTGTGGGGTGAGAAATTGTGCTTTTAAGCCAAAGACCAAGCGAGAATAATCTGTTTGTCAAAATTCAACAATTTAACTGGTATTTTATCAATATTATAATTGCACAACAACATAAATTTAGTACTAGCTCTAAGTTAATTTAGAGTTTTACTTATTTATTTATTATTATTATTATTATTATTAGGTTTTATGTGCATTATGTATATACATGTATATATAATATGTATTATTTCTCTTACAATATTAATAGTAGCTAGTACATTTTGGGGAAAGAAGATAAAATCTTAGGACCACACTCCTGCCCAGTAGGTGGCGGTAATGTACCAAAAGCTGATTTGTAAACCGCCAATAAAAAAACAAAGAAGAAAATAATTATTTTGAAGGCTTCCTGGTCACTGAGCGGTATCGTTAGTTGGAGAGTGAGAGAGGAGAGGAGCTGAAAAACGCCATTTTGGGCATTTCGTTTGTTTGTTTGTTTGTTTGTTTGTTTATTTGTTTGTTTATTTGTTTGTTTATTTGTTTGTTTATTTGTTTGATTGATTTACTTTAATTTAGGAATAAAACGACGTTTGACTTAGGATTTGCGGACATCGGGACTTATTAAATTGGGTATTGTGGGGAGCGGTTGTGAGAATATCGACCGACGGCCTGTATAGGTCCGGAACGATATTTTTACGCTGTTCCTTACACACTCTGACAGGATGGCAGGGAGGGAGACGGATGAGGATGATAATAACAGCATGGAGTCAAGTGGGGAAGATGAGAGGAGGGAGAGTGAGTGGGAAGAGGCGGGGTGTAGTAAAGCCAAGAGGGCGAAAAGTCGCAAAAGAAAGAAAAATACATCTAGCGCAGGTGGATCGGAAAGCGAGGGAAGAGAAGGTGAGGAGAAAGTCCCGAAGACAGGATTAATACATGTAGTGGTAAGATTCGAGGGGGAAGGGGGAGTAAAGAAGTTAGATCCGCTTAAATTAACAAAAATCATTAGGAGGGAAGTTGGGGAAGTAAATCATGCGAGAGTTTTAGGAGATGGAAACTTGTTAATAGGATGTAAGATGGAAGCGCAGGTAGAGAAGGCAAAAAAGATGACTATTATTGGGAAAATCAAAGTGTCCAGGGTTGTAAGAGTTGGAGAACAGAGGTTCAATGGTAGCAAGGGGGTGATCTCTGGGGTTCCCCTCGGTGTTAATATGGGGGAATTAAAGGAAAACTTGAAGGGGAGGAATAGTAATGTGAAAAATGTGGAAAGAATGACAAGGGGAATAGAGAAAAAGGAGACTGAAACCATATTGATAGAGTTTGAGGAAAAGGTGATTCCAAAGGAGGTATATTTTGGATTTATAAAATATAGTGTAAGAGAATACATACCAAAACCTATGAGATGTTTTAACTGTCAGAAATTTGGGCATGTGGCCAAAGTGTGTAAAGAAAAGAGAAGATGCGCTCGGTGTAGTGGGGAGCATGAATATGGGAAATGTGGAGAGGGAGTGAGACCAAAGTGCTGTAATTGTGGAGGTGATCACAGCGTAGCCTATTGGGGATGTAAAATGATGAAAAAAGAGGTGGAAGTACAACAGATAAAGGTGAAGGAAAAAATATCATATGCTGAGGCAGTTAAATTGGCAGGACAGGAAAAACAGAATAAGGAGGGAGGATATAACAAAGAACAAGTGGCAGAAAAAGAACAGCAAGATAAGAAGAAAGCATGGATAGAGAAGAAGAAATTGGTGACCTTTATAGCTGGAGTACTAAATGCAACACATGAGATTAAATCTAAAACTGAAAGGATTCGGGTAATTGTGATAGCTGCAGAACACCATTTGGGTATGATTGGTTTAAAATGGGAAGAAGTAAATGATGAACTCAAGGCACAGTCAAGTCAAGAGACAACGAATGTGGGATGATATTGATAATGTTAATCCTACAATGGAATGCAAGGAGCCTTATTGCTAATGGGCAGGATTTTAAGAAATTTATAGACAGTCGGAGGGAGAAACCGGACATTTTGTGTGTTCAGGAATCATGGCTGAAACCCCACTTAGACTTTGTTATGTATGGGTATGAGGCAGTTAGGCGAGATAGGAAAGAGGGGGGAGGAGGGGGCTGTGTCACGTTTATTAAAAAAGGGACTCCTTATAGAGTACTGGGTATTGGAAAGGAACTGGAGTATGTGGTAGTGGAAGTATGGGTGGGAAGGAAGGAATTAGTGATAGTGAATTATTATAACCCTTGCAAGAAAATAGAATTGAGCAAGCTTGAAGAAATAGAAGGGCAAAATAGAGCAAGTATTGTGTGGTGTGGGGACTTCAATGCACATAACACATTATGGGGGAGTGAGAAAACAGATGTTAATGGCCAGGAAATAGAAGACCTGTTAGATGAGAGAAATTTAGTTTGCTTAAATGATGGAAATAAAACAAGAATAGACATTAACACAGGAAGGGAGTCAACGCTGGATCTTACATTGGTATCAAATAACATTGCTCACATATGCGATTGGAAAGTGTACCAAGAGGGAACTATAGGTAGTGACCATTATCCAATTTTAAGTACGATAAACATTAATGCAACAGTGACTGAAATAGACAGGGGAGGAAAATGGGTGTTTGGGAAAGCTGACTGGGAGAAGTTTAAGGAAGTAAGTGAAGAGTGTCTGAGCCAGATTAATGTTGATATGACCATAGAAATCCTGGATAAAGAAATAGAAAAAGGTATTAGAGTAGCTGCAATGAGATCCATCCCTAAGAGTAAAGGCAGAATAAAGAGGAAGGCAGTACCATGGTGGGATGAGAACTGTAAAAAAGCTGTGAGAAACAGAAATAAGTTGTTTAAAATATTGAAAAGAACCCATAACTTTCAACATATGATAGAGTACAAAAAAGCTCAGGCGGTGGTAAGGAGGACAATAAGGCAGGCAAAAAGGACATACTGGAGAAAGTTTTGCGATTCGATTGGGAACACAACCCCAGTAGGAGAGGTGTGGGGGATGATCAGAAAAATGGGAGGGGACAGAAGGGAGTGGAGTTATCCAGTGTTAACAGATGGAAATGAAGTAGCAGTAACTAATAAAGAAAAAGCTGAGTTATTGGCCAACACGTTTGTTAAGGTACACAGTTCAAATAATTTATCGGAGGAGGGAAGAAGGGGCAGGGAGAAAACAAAAGCTGAAAACATGGAGGTTGTAAGGAGAAAGGAAAACACTGGAGATGAACAGAGTGTGCCATTTACTTTGGGGGAGTTAAAAAGGGCGCTGGCTAAAGCTGGTATGACTGCACCAGGGAAGGATGAAATATGTTATGTGATGATAAAGAACTTAAGTGCAGAAAGTCTGAACAAATTGTTATTGCTGTATAACAAGGTGTGGGATGAAGGTAGAATACCTGAGAGTTGGAAGGAGGCAGTCATTGTTCCTATAAGGAAGCCAGGGAAAGATGCAAGCAAACCTACAAACTATAGACCAATTGCATTAACTTCTAACATATGCAAACTGATGGAATGAATGGTAAATGAAAGATTGATATATTCTCTAGAGAAAGAGAATATAATTTCAGGGTGTCAAAGTGGATTTAGGAAAGGGAGGGGTACTTTGGATCCAATAGTATGTCTAGAAGATGAAATAAGGAAAGCGCAAATTAATAAAGAAACAGTAGCAGCAGTTTTCTTTGATGTAGAAAAAGCATATGATATGTTATGGAAGGAGGGGCTGCTGATAAAGTTACATGCAATGGGAATTGGAGGTAAGGTTTTTAACTGGGTAAAGGACTTTTTGAATAAAAGAACCATCCAGGTTAAGGTAGGAGCTGAAATGTCCAATAAATATGAGATTGAAAATGGGACACCGCAGGGGAGTGTGATAAGTCCTATATTATTCTCTATTATGATAAATGACATATTTGGAAATGTATCAGTAAATATGGGAAGATCATTATTTGCAGATGATGGCGCTATGTGGAAAAGAGGTAGAAATTTGAACCACATAATTAGGAAATTACAAGAAGGAATAAATCAAGTTGAGATGTGGGGGAAGAAATGGGCCTTTAAGTTCTCAGTTGAAAAGACTAAAGTAATGTTCTTCACAAGAAAGAGGATTAGAGGAAACACTCATTTAAAAATATATGGAAACAATTTAGAGACAGTAGAATCATTTAGATTCTTAGGAGTGTATTTTGATTCCAGACTAACATGGAGGGAACACATTAAATGTATTATGGATAAATGTAAAAAAGTAATAAATGTGATGAGATGCCTTGTAGGCTTGGATTGGGGAGCTGATGTAGCAGCCTTAAAATATATATATGTAGCACTAATTCGATCAAGGCTGGACTATGGGAGTGTTGTGTATGGATCTGCAGCAAAAACTGCACTTGCAGGATTAGATGTGATCCAGGCCCGGGCTCTCAGATTGTGCATAGGGGCAACAAGAACATCACCTGTGTGTGCCATACAAATTGAGACAGGAGAAATGCCGCTGAATTTACGCAGGAAGCAGCTCAGAGTCAACTACTGGATGAATTTGAAGGGGCATGGAGATAACCACCCAACCAAAAAAGTACTACAGACCTGCTGGGAAAGGGAGGGTACAGTAAAATCAAGTTTTGGTTGGACAGGGGATGCAGCAGCAAGAGACCTGGGAGTGTATGGGATGGAGTTCTGCCCGACGGTGATGTGGCCTCCAACCCCTGTGTGGGAAATGGAGACACTGGTGGTAGATTTAGAGCTGCTTCAAGATAAGGCAAAGAAAAATGTAGATTTAGTACAAGAGTTTTATAGCTATACAGAAAGTAGATACACAGGGTATGTTCAGGTGTTTACGGACGGATCAAAAGATCCAATAACAGACAGCACTGGCTCTGCAGTTGCAGTTCCTAGCCACAGAGTTGCAGTATGCAAAAGGACATCAAACTCCTTAAGTGTATATACTGTGGAGTTGTATGCCATTTGGATGGCTTTAGAGTGGGTTGAGCAAGTCAAACCTCAAAGAGTTCTGATCTGTAGCGACTCAGCATCTGTTCTATACAGCCTAAAGCTAGGCACATCCAAAAAACGACAAGACCTACTATTTGAAGTAATAAGAATGCACTCGAGAGTAATAAGACAAGGCATTGTGATCACATTTATTTGGGTTCCTGCGCACACGGGCATTATGGGTAATGAGAGAGTGGACAACCTAGCCAAACAAGCTGTTAAAAAATAAAACATAGACACTATAATAAAACTTTCAAAATCAGAAGGAAAGGGTATTGCATGGAAGAAAATTAATGAAGAGTGGCAGCAACAATGGGATCAGGAGTTAAGAGGAAGACAGCTACATGCAATACAGAGTAGAGTGGGCACTGGGAGAAGCAGGGGAGGAAATAGAAGAGAGGAGGCAGTGATGACCAGACTAAGAATAGGACACAGCAACCTGAACGGGACTCTCCACATTATAGGGAAGCACCAAAATGGATTATGTGACCATTGTCAGACACCAGAAACAGTACAACAACATGTACTTGTTAACTGCAGAAAATACATAATAGAACGTAAGGACATGATGGAGGGAATGGAAAGAGCAGGACTAGCAGGAGGAGATGTAAAGGGCATACTGAAGTGTGGTGAAAGTGGACAAGGCAGGAAATGTTTGATCAGATATCTTAAGAGAACAGGACTAATAGGGAAAATATAGCAAACCGGACAATGTAGGAGTTAACTAACTCCTGAAGATGGCAGTAGTGCAACACTAAGGATGCAAGCTGCCGTAAAACCCCAAAGAAGAAGAAGAAGAAGAAGAATTATTTTGAATTTGAAAAGAAAAGGGCGCCAGATGCACCGGTCCCGTTTGGCAATTCAACTGTCGGTGGTTTATCGCCTGTTTAACGTTACCCATGGCCATATACAAGGGATATGTTCGATTATATTGGAGTAAGAGGACATTCTTATCGCCTGAAATGTCTGCTGCGGAAGAATGACATTTCGGAATTCAAAAACGCCTTCAAATTTGAGAACATGGCAAGGTAAGTTAACGTTATTGCTAGCAAAGTTTCCCTGTGAACGTTAGCTAACCCCGAGAGTGCGTGATTTCAAATCGTATAAAAAGTTCACGTACATTTCAGCTGACACTCAATTAGTCAAACGGCGTGAGCTTTAGCCAATTTGCTGGTCCGAATTGGAATCATGCACGTTAGATCAGGGGTTCCCAAACCGGTCCTGGGGACCCCCTGTGTATGCTGCTTTTCGTTGCAACCACAGTTGCAATCCCAGAATTTTAACAAGCTGTTAATTTTTCTTAATTAGGTGCTTGTCATGTTAAGAGGAATTATTTACTCTCTTAAACCAGATTATATCGAAATAGCTATGGATGCCATGTACAATAAACACCCCATGTTCACATTGTGCTTATTGTGCTATATTATTTAAAAAAAGATAAGAAAATTATTTAACAGATCCATCGAAGGTGACGCCGGCGGAAGCTTTTTGCTCAACTGAGACATTCGTTGCTACTGCAGCCGAACTATTATTGGAAATCACAAACTGTTTTAAATTTATTGGTAGACGGTTCGTGACAATTTCTGCCGAATACGTAGTTTCTAAGTGTCACTATTCCCTGTAGCAAGTCCATTTATCAAGAAACCACCCACCCAGTCTATACCTACATATGCGTGACATAGTGGATAATAGCGTCTATGTTTGAGTTCATAAATATATTTATTCATCATATAAAGTTAGAATAACGTCATAGCAACAAGATAAACCCAACAATAGCCTGATCGTATGCCAGAAAAGCCGTGAAAAGCCCTGCTCACTCAAATGCAAAATAAACTGTGAAAGTACTATCTCATTCTACCATGTATTCTACTAGCAATATATGCTACTAAATATGAAATAAATATACAATCCTACCATTGGTTTTACAGATCGAGATGTTCCTTTCAAAATTCAGTTGTTATTTATTGTCTGGTACAATCGGTTTGAGAAATATACAACACTTTATACCGCTATTACACTATCTGAAACGTCGCCGCGTAATACCCCCATGCCCTGTAAGCCTGTCTCATGCATTACTGTTCATTTTGGTTTAATTGTCGGCTTTTTTATCCAATAGAGTACATTATAACCTTCGCAACGGTATACGCCAATTCTTTTTGGGTGCTTTGAGCAATTTACTACAGCCCAGCGTAACGGCAGTTTTCGTTTTATCTGTCTGGGAGTTTCCCTTTTGGGATATGTAGGGTAAACGTCCCTATTAAGCCCACGTACCATATAAGCCCACTTGCAACTTCTGAGTAAAATTAAAAAAAAAACTGCATCATCATTTTGTGCTGTGTAATGTTTCTTCCAATGAAGCTGCTTCTTACCTACATGCCAGTTTTTTTGTAAGACAATCAGATTTGCTGATCTTGAGTTAGGGAAGTACATGTGTGGCTGAGCTGAGACGAAGCTGCAAAAAAGCTTTGGTTTTTTCTAATATATTTCTACTCCTGTTCTTGGTAAGTACTCATTTGTAATAAAAAATTAAGAGATTAATGTTTTGAATAAGACATATGTTAGAATATTACTTTAAGTATTAATATTGTTTCTTTTGAAATCAAAATATGAGTTTTCGCATGCTAACTAACCGACCACATAGTAACATAGTACTACCATACAGTAGCTGCATAGTATGGTTCATTGCAATGACATAAAGCATGATAAGCATGCATAGTTTACATGTTTGTATGCAGTTTATATTATTATACAGTTCAATGGTCAATAAATGTGTATGTTTATCTTAATTGTTTTTTAAATTAACATTTTGATCAGGTGGGCTTAAATGGGACACTGGCAAAAAAAATCACACTGTTTGGGGTGGATGTAAATGAGTGTAGTTAATTACTTCTCTGCATGATCAATTTTTACTTTTCATGTTATGTTAGTGCACCATATATAGAATTATCTCATATCATTGTTTTTTTTAATGTCATGTATGTAGAATAAAATATTCTGTCTTTTATCCATTAAATCACTGATGTTCCCTTTAAGCCCACCTGTTCCAATTAAGCCCAATTGACTGTGTTTCAATGGGGATGTTCTCCCTTGTGACCGTGCACACGTGCACTTTCAACAAGCTGGCTTGACCAGAAATTTTGGGCAATTTCAAATGCCAGCAGCACACCATAGGATACAGATACAGACAAAATTGCAACACATATTGAAAGATTAAGTATTGAAGAGTAATTTCCACCATAATTTTGATTTTATACATAAATAGTTTTTTGGCTACATTCCAATGAAGACATGTTGTAAGTTTAGCTTTTTCTGTGATGACAACACTGCAAATAGGCTGGTCACGCCTATTTCAAATACTATTTACAGGCCATAGGATAAGAGTGGAGACAAAATGAAAATAGCTATTGAGAGGTAAGAGATTACAGATTTGAATGGATCAAGTTTGTATTGTTACATTTAAAATATATATTTATTTATCAATAAATCATGAAGTGGGCTTATTTGGAACACACATGGGTTTAAAGGGTACATTCGGTACCCATTAAGCCCATGCCAGACTTTGGACATATTTCCTTAAATTAAATAATAAAAACATTAAAAAGTGGTATAAATGAATTATCGAAACTTCAAATGAGAGATTAATGTTCAATTTCATCTATAATTTTCTTACTTAAATTCTGGCAGTATATATTAAAAATGTCTGCAAACAGGTTTTGGTGGGCTTAACAGAGACGTTTACCCTAAGTATTTTTGCGTCTAAAATACCGTTGGTCTCGCTGGCTACATACATGTACTGTATGTACGTTCGTGTTTCCACTCGAGCATATGTTTGATAGCCCTATTGTTATTTTTGCATTTTGAGTGCATTTCACATACTGTAGTGCAATCGTTAAATGTATTTTTGATGTAGGCTACCGATGTTTATTGAAGATAGAACATTTGGCAGCATTTTGCAGATGGTGGAATACTATTTTATTTTCATGTTATCGTACGTAATATAGGCTATGGCGTATACTTGTCTCTTAGGGCATGACAAATGCTCATTCCAATTTACTATGCGCTGATAAGTGGTAGATTAAGGTAAAAATTTCCTTGGAGTCATTATGAATAGGAAAATTTAAAAGATTAAAAAAATACAGAAAAATGCAATCCCAGGACAAAAGTATACATACTGTAGAGTACAGGGACAAGTGTTGTTTTATTGAGGTACAAGAGTGAATGATTAGGCAACATATTTACGTGAATGTAACACTGTGATATCAATGGTTTTTATTTTAAGCCATCAGAAGGAGCAAATGTATTTGTTTTGTAATGGAAAAAAACGAATTTATTTATTTTATGACATTTTTTGCATAGGGGTTTTGGACCCATAGATATCTACCCCCCTATACTGATGGAAATATAGTAATTCCTACTTGAAAATTATGCAAAAGTGAGTTTTATGAGCCAAAACTGTTGATTTGTAGTTAAATATATCATCTTTTTTTTATTTAGAGCAGTGGACAATTTAGCCATTTGGATAGATTTGGAGACACTAATGGACAACAGGGTACACTGCTATATTTTGCATCATAGACCTTTAGTAGTTCTGCGTATTATCCTCAGATTTTGCAAAAATCTATGGACATGGAGTTTATGATCCAGGAAATGTATATAAACTCCTCAAAAAAAGTTTGGAAACGTTATTTCGGTCGATTATTCCTCCCCTTTAATAATGCCAATTGGTATTGTATTTTATATCGCTGGAAAGCCTGATTAGTCACCTTTACAACGAGGTACAACTTGTAAGGATCATGCATTCGTGGAATGAGCAAGACAGCTAACCGTGTGGGTAGCGGCCCAAAAAAATGTGCCAAAATCCCCTGCAATATTCTTCTGTTGGTATTCACTCTCGTTTTGAGTTGCTTGGTGGATTGGATGATTGCACTCTCCCACAGTAATAAGGAAAAAACAACACATATTGGCCATTTTTACACTTTATTCATTTTACACTGTCAAGGACCTCAGTAGCGTGTGGAAGATCCATACGCAGTCACAACAGCTTGGCACCTCCTCCTCATGCTGGTCACCAGCCTGGTCACACACTGCTGTGGGATGGCATCCCATTCCTCAACCAGGATTTGCCGCAAGTCAGCCAACATGGTTGCGTTGGTCACTCTGGCACGTACAGCACGCCCAAGCTGATCCCACAGGTGTTCAATTGGGTTGAGGTCTGGACTCACGGCAGGCCATTCCATCCTCTCCACTCCCAAATTCTGGAGGTACTCTGTGATGATCCTGGCTCTGTGGGGGCGAGCGTTGTCATCCTGGAGGATGGAGTTAGGTCCCAGATTCTGGAGATATGGGATCGCCACTGGCTCCAGAATCTCATTCCGATATCTCACTGCATTGAGATTGCCTTCAATGATGACAAGTTCTGTTTTGCCTGTGAGAGAGATACCGCCCCACACCATGACACTGCCCCCATTGAAAGGTGTCACGCGATCTGTGCAGCAATCTGCATAGCGTTCTCCACGCCGTCTCCATACTTTGATCCTGCCATCCAGCTTCCGCAGACAGAACCTTGATTCATCACTGAACATGACGTTGCCCCACATTCTTAGGTTCCACTGTCGGTGCTGTCGACACCAGCGCAAACGGGCCTGACGGTGAAGGGCAGTCATTGCAGGCTTCCTGGCAGCCTTATAAGCACGAAGACCGGCCATGTGCAGTCTGTTCCTCACCGTCTGATCAGAGATCTGTCTGTGGTACCTTTGTGCAAATCTTGCCTGTAAATCTCTGGAAGAAAGCCTACGGTTCCTCAGTGAAGCAAGGGTGAGGAACCGGTCTTCTTGGGGTGTTGTCTTCCTGGGACGGCCACTTCGTGGTCTGTGTTTGACTTCACCAGTCTCACGGAACTTGGTCCTAAGTTTGGAAATGGTACCAGGGCTGACACCAAATAATGCTGCCACTCTGCGTACCGGAACACCAGCTTCCACTTGCCCTATTGCACGGGCCTTATCCTGAAGGGACAAACGTGGCATGTTTATGCTTGGAGCACACACAAACTCAACAAAGTTGCAGGACCCATGCACACAAGTGCTGTCAATTAGGTGCCAATCAGGTGCCAGTCACAGACCTGTGACTGGCATACACCTGCCAGCACTTGAAGCTCAAAACGAGAGTGAATACCAGCAGAAGAATATTGCAGGGGATTTTGGCACATTTTTTTGGGCCGCTACCCACACGGTTAGCTGTGTTGCTCATTCCACGAATGCATGATCCTTACAAGTTGTACCTCGTTGTAAAGGTGACTAATCAGGCTTTCCAACGATATAAAATACAATACCAATTGGTATTACTAAAGGGGAGGAATAATCGACCGAAATAACGTTTCCAAACTTTTTTTGAGGAGTTTATATTACCGATTTCACTTATGTAGCTCTTAGCAAAATAAAAAATAAAAAATGTATTTTCTCCAAAGTTTCTTTGCATTTGTGGCTCTTTATTTTGACTTAAATTATGAAAATAAACAAATCTAAGTTTGTATTGTAAATGGTACACCTGTCTTGTTTCATTTCAGCCATTTACCAAGTTTATGTGATGGTCACACCTGGAGTTATAAAGCCTTAAACAGAGCACCCCCTAAATAGGTGAAATTTGCCATCTGCGCCAAGGGGTTAAAGACTGATTTGAATCAATAGGCTCCTAATTGGTGAAAGTGTGGACACATGGCCACTAAAACTAACCATTTGGTAGATAATGAAGAATTCAAACACAAAGCAAATGATAACGAGCCAAACCTGCATTGTGTTAATAAGCTTAAAGAAAAAATTATGAGTTAAACACATGCGTTCAACAACCTAATTGGGAGCCTATTGATTCACTTCACTCTTTAATTTGAGTGAAAATACATAATTTTGTAACCTCTTTTTATGGAATTGTTGCCATATAGCACAATAAGCACAATGTGAACATGGGGAGTTTATTCTACATGGCATGCATAGCTATTTCTGACATAATGTGGCTTAAGAGGGTGAATAATTCTTCCAAACATGAAAAGCACCTAATTTAAAAAAATTAACAGCTTGTTAAAATTCTGGGATTGCAACTGTGGTTGCAACGAAACCAGCATACACAGGGGGTCCCCAGGACCGGTTTGAGAACCCCTGCGTTAGATAGCTAGCTAGCTTGCGGTCTCCAAAGTTCAAAAAGTTTTCCAATGGTCGATGCCATTCAACAGGGTTTGAAGAACTGCCTCAGCTCCTTGGAGACCCAGAACTAGTAGCAGTCATCTTGATGCCAAAATTCAAGACGTCCTGGACCAAAGATTAAACTGTCTTCAAAAATGGTAAGGCAAAGCTGGCTTTTTCTGAACAGATTCTTTATTTTTAAATAACTGTATAGGGGTGTTCATTGAACTGTGCAGTGACAACAACTAATTAATTCAACTTCACATTAAAGCTGCAGTAGCTAGCCTATATAACTTGAGTATGCTTCGTTTACACTTTAAAGGGCAACTTTTAGGTTAACATCAACAGTGAATTAATATGTGGGAAAATGATGTAGGCTAGCAATGGGATTTCAAATGTATATATTTTTTAATACACTATGCTTATTTTAGTAATGAAATCGGCCACGCGCACCTCAAATCTGGCAAATCGAACGGTGACGTCACATCAGGCAGTGAGAACAGAGCGGGCGTTACAGTGAATGGTAAAGTAAGCAACATTAGGAGCAAAATGGATCGTAATGTCGGTATTGTTGAGACAGATGAGCTGGAAAATCAGCTTTCCAGTGCTTGCGTTAGCTATCTAACGAGACAGCGGGCAAACTAACCCAGTAGAGACTGTCCAATCCCACTGAGCAAAATCGCGCCCATTCGTTGTCCCTAATAATGTCGGGCGACATCGGCTGTATTGGTCACCTGATGTTGTTTAGATCACTTTTTAATCGTGATTTAGGGTTGAGTTAGAAGACATCGTTTGACATTTAACAATATTTTTCTAAGTTCATCAATTGTTTCGGTCAAGATCGGCTGGTAGCTAGCGAGCCAATTAGCCTACACTTGAATTAATCGGTAGCCTGTATTGAGCTGCAATTGTGACCATCATAGCCTATAAAATGTGCAGAAAGCGCATCAATAAATGTATGTATTTTTAATTGTTCTATTGCTATATAAGCCCCACTCCATTCCTCTTATTGACTGAAAAATATGTATGTTGGTCATTGACTAATTGTGTTCAATTTCTGCATGTGGATGGGACATACATTGTTTTTCAGGACTGGACTACATCAATGTGGAAATGGAGCCCTTGCAGCCCCTCAGGGATGTTCACACCAGCTCTTCTGATGATGGTGACTTTTTCTCATCCAAGTCTAATGCACAAAGTACCAAAGAACTTCAGGGACATTTGGCCTCCTCTGCTGTCCACACTGATCTGCTGAAGACCTTCTCCATATGCAAGGTGTCCATCAAGTTAAACACACCCCTTCCTGCCTCAGTTGCATCTGAAAGACTATTATTTAGCCCCAGAAGAACCAGGATGGACTCGTTTGTAAGAGTACCTGAAAATAAGATACAATTGATGTAGCCCAATCTGTACTGGGAATTAATAGATGCTTTGTTAATGCAACACTGTTGAATAAATTTGTTGAACTGTATTAGTTTGTATTCTTGTTTTTATACTAATCGCTACTGCAAATGAATGCTAACAAATTAAATTCTCAATTATTTCTCATAATTCTCAAATCAAGCTTGTGCAACCTTCTCATGTATAGCTTCTGTAGTAACCCAGGCATGAATGAGATCAGGGGTATACAATGATGAGACCACCTCTGTTGATCATACTTCTCGAATACTGCTGAAATTATCATCTCAATTCAACTTCATTTGTCCTATAGAGGTCTCATAGAAGTCTCCAACCTCATCTCACTATCGCTCCTAAGGGGCCTTTAGGAGCAATAACCCAGACACTAGTGATCACGGTATTAGTCAAAAATGAGAAGCTCCAGTTAGTCTCAAAAGACCAAAAGGATATCTGAGTGAGCAACAGATTTTTTCCTATGGGCTGGAACATTCAAGCAAAAGAGCAATACAAGCTGGGAAGAATGCCATTAAAACATTGGCAGGAGCAGGGAGACTCAGGAATGCGAGGGAGATTTCAGAATCCCCAGAGAATCCAAACGGACCATCATGTTATTTTATATAATCATAATGTAAGCCATAATCAGTTTATAAGCCATATGATCAAATGTAAACCAAGTTATATGTATACAGATGCACAATAAGTATATACCTAGGCACATGATGTATGATCAATATATATAATGTTAAAAGTATGTATAATAAGTAATCAGTAATGAACAACAAAGGAGGACTGTTATAACAAAGCGGGACTGTTAGAAGAACGGATGCAGGTGCAAAATTTAACAAAGCACACAGACTAGAGGACAGAGGAGGTAACCCCATCTAATCTTTTTAAAAAGGAGGGTACGAGCGAGTCTAAAATAATGGTGACAGGATTGATAAGACACAAGCTCAGGAAATCGTAAATAATAGTGACAAATTCACAGACCTGGTCAATTAAAAATTAGGGGCAGGTTATGGGAGTGGAAAACTCCTAAGCCCCACAAAGGGTGTACCTAGTAGAATGATATAAAGGTAGCTGTCAAAATCACATCAGAAGGAAGAAGGGACGAGACAAGACAACAACTGACCTGTGACACCTAGGTGGCTCACCTTACTGGAATACACTGGAAGACACAGACTAGACTCTAACTCTCACGCACTTACCACTCATGTGACAGAGAAGAGACATAGACAGAATCTGACAGGGAAGAGTGCGGCCTGCAGGCTGCCTCTAATAGGCTCAGTGGATAGAAGATGATTTATGCATGCATGTTTTTATCTGCGCAGATCAGCCTGGGTTATTGCATGTATTCTCTTTTGAATTATATACAATCAATCCTGTTTGCCTCAGACTCTGGAAGACCGTGTTATTTTAAGAAGTTAAGAGATAAGAGAATTGGACTTAAAATGAAGGGTGAATACCTGAAGCATTCCTTATCTGGCCTATAGTTGAGGTATTGATTACCCCTCATTAAGTGGCGAGCCGAGCCCGGAGGGATTGCGAGGAAACCAGACACACGGACGGAGCAGACTGCCTCCCCGGTTTAAAAGTGGCCACAAACGAAGGTACGCAGAACCAAAAGAATCTAGAAATTATGATAAAATCACGGTAAGAAAAGAGCCTGATGTGACGTCATGTTTGTAATGTTTGGCATGTTTTTGGCATGATTTGTTGTAAAATAACAAGTGTGTGAGCGAAAACCTAATGGGTATGAGTGAGAGCTTAAGTAGAGTCGGAGAAATAAACTAAAGGGTGATATGAGATATCAAAGCGGCCGGAGGGCATTTTGCTGGTTGATTCTGTGTTCAACGCCTCACCTAGGTCATGTAAAATGCACTGGGGGAGAGCAGTGAAACAGAATAAGGGAAAGAGATTCTGTGTTAAGCGCTCCTCCAGTGACGCAAGAAGCGAGCTGAGTGAGTGGAAGTGCAATACGCAGAAAAGATAAGAAAAGATCTGTGATTAAGACGTTTTGCCTGAAACACGAGAGTGAAACTGCGGTAGACTATTTGCCTGTGTCACAGAGGTGAGACAGCGGGAGTTGAAAGGGCAGACTTGGAGCAGGAGAGAGCATAGGCAGTAAAAGTCTGTGAGGACACTCCATGCCAGAGAGCAGGGGTGGCATACTAAAAGAAATACTGCCACTGGCCAGGCGTGAATGGGCGTGTCGACACATGAATGAAAAAAAGTATGCATGGCATGGATCCAAGTGTGTGAAGAGAGCGAAGCGCGCGCGATGAAGCATAAAAGTGATAAATGAAAATCACTGCGCAAAACGGAGAGCACACTTGTAAATGGATTTTATTGAGCGTATTATTGGTCGTCCTACTGTACAAGAACAGTCAATGCCAATAGAGGAGGGATTAGAAGCAGAAACAATTAGACGATATACGCGTAACGGCGTTCAGATATTTTTAGCTCTCTGGATCATAGTGTTTATAGTGACATGGATAGCAGCTATTAAGTGGACAATAGATTACGGTGGAATTTAGAGCAGTAGTGATTTAGCGTATTAAGTGTATTTAATTCCGGGTTCCGGAACAGTATTAATAAAATGTATGAAGCTTTTATGATCATATGTGTAATCATTTATTTGTGCTGTAAAGTTCGCGAAGCATACGATCAAGGGAATCCTAGACAGAATTGCTCTGAAACTGTATAAACTATAGTGACGCTGTGTACAAAGAGCGTGTATTTCTTATGTTTTCGTAATTCTGTAACTTGATATATCGTCACCCTCTTAAAATAATGGCTTAAGTCACTTTTTGAGGAAAATTATATTTTTGCCTAAATCAACTCTTCATGATGCTGGCCACCTCTAGTAAAATGGCCTTAGTCCTTAATTGAAAAGATCATGCTGTTCCTACCTGGTAATGCTATGGCCTATGTCAAGCGTGTGACTTAGGCCGTTTTATTTTTGCCTAAGTCAAGACAATGTGACTTAGGCAATTTTCAAGGCTTCATTGTTTGTGTTTCATTCAAGCATGGGAATATCAGTAAGGCCGAATATGATGCACATGTGAAGAAGAAAGATGAAGCGAGGCAAGAGAAATCCCGCGACAAGGATTCTGCGAACAACGAGAAGTCTGTTTGGACAATGGACTTGCAAGCCGTGCTGCTGTGTCCAAAAACCAAAGCCAGCTGCCTGTATTACAAAACGAAACTGCAGGTCCATAACTTCACCCTCTTCGACTTGGAATCAAAGGAAGGGTACTGCTATATTTGGGACGAGTCGGAGGGCGAATAGTAGTATTCGCCCACCTTCAATATCGCCATTTTGAAGGTGTGATCAAAAACCATCCAGAAGTCAAGGAGATAGTAGTGTGGAGCGATGGTTGCGGTTATCAGAATCGCAATGCAAATGTGGCGGATGCATTTTCCGAGCTTGCCAGAAAATATGGGGTACTAATAACACAGAAGTACCTTATTGCAGGCCACACACAAATGGAGTGTGACAGCATGCATAGTACCATTGAACGCAAAATGATTATGGATATCATCACCCCGAGAGACTACATGATCATAATGCAGACTGCAAGAATCCGACCATCACCCTACCATGTGAAGGTGGTCAAGCATGATGAAATCCTGAAACTGAATGGCTCTTACTTGTTGAGCATCAGACCAGGCAAGAAAGCTGGAGATCCGACTGTACATGATTTGCGGGCTCTTCAGTTTAGCAGTGATGGCAAGGTCCATTACAAGCTATCCTTCTCTGAGAACTCTGCATGGGAACCACTGCCACAGAGGGTACAGGTGCCAAATGAGTCGATGGCATGGATTAGAATGTTTCCACGTGCTCTGCCAATCAAGGAGAGGAAGTTCCAGGACCTTGAGTCCATGAAACATGTCATGCCCGCCGAGTGTCATCACTTCTTCGACAATTTGCCACATTAAGTAGGCATCAATGAAGATTCTTGGGTTCTAATTTGAATATTTAGCTTATATCTTAAATCTTGGGTTTTTATAAAAACCAAGATTTAACATTTAAATATTAATTTTATCACAAATCTTGGTTAAAATTTTTTATATTTAGTCAAAAATAAACATTTATATCTTAAATCTTTTGTTCCAAATTAAACATTTAGTTTATATCTTAAATCTTGCATTTGTAAATTCAACATTTAGCTAAATCTAAATCTTTAGTTTAAATCTTTTGAAAGATATACTAATTAGCCCCGCCCCTTTGCGACTGGTATCCAATGGAGGGAGGAGGGGAAATAGCTGGCTTTAGTATTAATTTCTGTTTGACACACATTATTTACAGAACCTACACACAGATAGCATCTGTTATAATCATGTAAGATGTCCAGTGAACTAACTAGATAGCATAGGCTACGTTTTGGGCATATTGGCGTTTCCTTGACTGAATTCTTATGGTGAAATTGAATATTGACAGCCAGCCAAGCCAAATAACAAATGGGCAGCTTGATACAATAGATGGTTAGTGAGCTAGCTCGCTAACCTGTCTGTCGGTAATCTCATAAAATAGCAGAATTATTGAAACAAACTCAAAACATTAAAACTACCGTTAGCACTTAGGTGGCTAGCTAACGTTCATTGAGATAGGCAGCGAATTGACGTTGACAAACTGGCCAGCAGTCTGACAAGACTGGTTAATATAGTTGCGAGTGTATGGCTAGCAAGGGGTTCGCCTGCTTATGTGTTATCACACATTGACATGGTTACAATTGCTGTAGAAATACAGAGAATACCTAATTCTGCAAACCTTGCATCTTCGTCAAACTAATATGGGACTCAATTTGTTCTGTATTTCCCCTGAAGTTTCTCAACAGGGGCACTAGAGGGCACTGGTGGACTTTAAGAGATGCATGCTGAGACAAAATAAAGCTTGTGAATTCATATCATTTTAACTTTGAAGAACTATGTAGCTCTACTTTACAGTCCATATGTGTCAAATGGTGTAGCCTATTTGAACTGTCACAGTGTGCCTAAGCAGGTCACTATAGCCTATTGTCCATCCTTGGTCGAAATGGCAGAGGCGTCAAGTGGCCAGTTTAGTCCAGGGACAGAGTGTCGCTCGACTGAAATCACAGAACTGTCATAAACATTTTATTTTCGCTTTACATAGGCCACTGTGGTCGTTGTCGTTCGCAAGAAAGTAGCCTGTACGCACTCCAGCGATATTCCAGTGACAGTTTAGCTGTCACTCAGGGGACAATGGAGGAAGGAGCAGCTTTAATAGGCTACATCTCATTATGTCCGCTGCTTTACCCCTTTTTTGTCAGAATATTTATTTTAAATAAATATTTATTTTTGAAACCAAGATTTGAGATTTAAATTAAATATTTATATTTGACTAAATAGTTTCTGAAACAGAGATTTAAGATATAAGCTAAATATATATATTTCTTTAAATATTTATTTTTGAAAACTCAGATTTAACATGTAAAGGTTGTATCAGCGATTTTGGGTGGAAACATAAATTTTTTTTTTTCTCCTCACGATCCGCTAGCTGCCCGCCCCATAAGCAGGCCGTCAAAAAACCGCGTCTCTGTAGGCAGCCTATGCTCCGAGATCGTACACAAAAACAAATGGTACTACCAACCACTCAAAACCAAAATAAACAGTATTCCAACCAATCACAATGATCTGCACAAACGCTAATACTCTTATCTCGCTGAAATCTTGACGGATTTACAAACGGTTTGGTTGCTTACAAACGTTATTAACGTGGTTATAATTCTGGATGCTTGAACACTATTTTTTAAAACATAACATAATTATTCATAAGTATGTTTGTTTGGGATTTCGCTTCAGAAGTGACGTCACGTTTGTGCAGATCATTGTGATTGGTTGGAATACTGTTTATTTTGGTTTTGAGTAGTTGGTAGTACCATTGTTTTTGTGTACGATCTCGGAGCATAGGCTGCCTACAGAGACGCGGTTTTTTGACGGCCTGCTTATGGGGCGGGCAGCTAGCGGATCGTGAGGAAAAATCAGATGAATGTGATCATTTATGTTTCCACCCAAAATCGCTGATACAACCTTTAAGTTAAATATTTAGGACATGCTTATTTGAGATTTATCAATTAAATCTGAAAATATCAACTAAAAGGTTTATTTAGCATGTCAGTTAAATCTTGGAAAAAAAACTAATATTTAACATAAATCTTCAGGAAAATGCCACATTTATGCTAAATCTGAGAAAAAAACACAGGAAAAACATGTTGTGTTTTACTTTACATTTGGCACCCCATAATTCTCTTGAGAATAATATATAAATTTTATGAGACTGATTTATTATACAAAAACCATGCCACCAGTTGTATAGGGATGGTAGTGGCGTATTGCAGTACATAAGTGACGCCCTGTGTATAAATATAGAGGTATGTCCCCTACATTTTTGGTACTCCGTGTATAGATTTAAATGAATATTCCCTACAATACTCATGTGTCAACACTGTGTCAAGTTTTCAAATCACTGCTGTTTCGAAGTAGAGCTCTGAGGTTTGCTGATCACAGTCACGTGATCACAAAAACCGAAGCTTTGTTACGTCATAGTGACGCCGTCATTTTGAACCTGCTCAACCAATACCGGTTGATGTGACAGCTATGACAGATTACATTACATTACATTACAGGCATTTAGCAGACGCTCTTATCCAGAGCGACTTACACAACTTTTATTATTATTTTTACATACCCATTTATACAGCTGGATATATACTGAAGCGATTCAGGTTAAGTACCTTGCTCAAGGGTACAACGGCAGTGTACTACCTGGGAATTGAACCGGCAACCTTTAGGTTACAAGGCCAGTTCCTTAACCATTATACTACATTGCTGGGATCAGTGGTTATTTCGCTCACATTATGTACCTCTATTCAGGGGCCTAGGCCTACGTGGAAAAGCATGGGATACCTGTGCATTTGTGCAAAACCTCTTGATTCCAGATCAGCTCCTTCCTTTCCCACCCACAAACTTCCAAAATGTATCAAAATGGTTAAAACGATTTGAGGGTTTTTGTCAGAGGAGAGAGACATTTAAGATTTTGTTTATAATGGAAGACTCACATTTTTGTATTGGATAATTTCCAGTAAGAGACCTCATCAAAGGTGTGGTGCATGATTTGCGAACGGCACCTGTCCTATTCAAATAACACTTCCTCGGTGCTTCGCCACTTGCAATCAACGCATCCCAATATTACAGCAGAGCAGCACCATGGAATCCTGCTGTAATTTAAGCTGGACCATCGAAATCAAGGATGCAATCCTCTTATGCAATGTAGCCCTGAAACCATAAAATAAAATAACTATAATTATATTCATAGTATGACTACTAATAATAAGAACAACAACATGAATAAAAATATGGCTAACTATCTGTGTGCTATTGAATATATACTTAATTTCCACAATGCTACAATGAGCTGGGGGGAAGGTGAATGATAGTATTTTTATATGGCCCAATAAATGGTGAAATATGTTTTACAAATCGTTGGAATTTATTGTTGCAACGTGCTCTCCTTTACCAAGCATGCAAGAGGAAATAGATGGAAGACATACATCTCTACATGGAGGACATAGGCTTTGACGCCTTTGTCAATAAGCTCAACCTGGCTTACACCATTCCCACGAGACAGGCCCTAAAGCTAATGGTGGAGAAATGGTATAATGAGGACAAAGAAAAGGCTATAGCTGAGGTAAAGGGTGAGCCTGACAGCAGATATGTGGACCTCCATAAATATGGAGGTAACCTGTCATTACATCACTAAGGAGACAAAACTGGCTGTAGTTCTTCTTGGAGTAACCAGGTTTTCGCAGAGCCATACAGCTGTGCACATAGACGAGGCCAAAAGTGTGCTGATGGAGAGCTGAAAAGATACATTGGGCCCCATTCATGAAACGTTCCTAAATATGCGCATACATTTTTATGTACGAAACAAGTCGGAACGAAAAATGTACGGCGGATTCATCAAACGGTGTGGAAAAGGCGTATTCCGTGTGTATGTGAATACATGAATTCCGATTGACAGTAAATGTCAGGCGCGTTCAGGTTATTTTGCGATTAGCATAAATCCATGCCCATGAATTGCCATATATGGAAGTTGCGAATTCCATTTAAAGGGGCATACGAAGTCAAAGTAGCAGGAGATAACATGTAGCCTACCATCAATGCAGGATCGCCCATCACACAAACTGTAAAGTAGTAAAATAGAAAAAATAAATAAATGGATTGACGTTAAATTATAGGAGAAGAAACGCATAGCAGCGCTTAATTTCGTAATTTTGTTGGTGTTTTGTGGTTTGAAATTGGATCAGTAATCACATACCTTATTTTAGAATCTCTCTGAATTGCTGGCGCATTCTAATTGCAGTCATATTGTCGAGTTCAAGTGGTGGTCCATCTGACAGCATCCCTAGTTCAGGTGGATTGGGGATGTCTGGTATAGGAAGGCTGTTTTTCATGGCCATGTTGTGCAGAACACAGCAGCCAATATCATTTTGCACACCTTCTCTGTAAGGGGGGTCGGGACGGAGGAGCAGATGCGACCAAAAGGGATTCCGAAGATTCTCCACGAACCGTGGACAACCAATAGAGGGAAGGAGAAAGAAGAAAAGACGGGAAAGAAACTCCCGTCTAAAACCCAAAAGAAATAAAAATGACCCGAATAAAATAGGGCGAGACTCTCAGACCAGAGTCGAGAAATTAAACAGAGACGTAATCCCGGCGTGAGCCAAAAATAATAACATTATTTTATAATAATAAAATAATAAATAATAACAACCTAAATAATTTGGGCAAAGCTCGCAGTTTCGAGCAGAGAAAAGGAACCGAACAGAAAGCCTCTAGCTCAGAAACTATCAGAGCTGAAATAAAGGTAAACGGAAACAAGATGAAGCCGAGGTCGCTGTCTAGTAACAAGACAGAGAAACAAAAACCAAGGCAGGAAAAATAAAGAGAAAAGAGAACAAAACCCTAAGAACTAAATACTACAGGCCAGTCCTGCGTCTACTTTTGAAACTCAAAAGCACAAGTGGTCGCCTAAAGTTCCTATACCGAGTTACCTGGCTAGAGTGGCAAGAATGGCACACAAGCGATGGAAGAAGGAAGCCGCGTGCTTATAAAGCCAGCAGGAAACTCGGAACAGGTGCGCCAGGTAATCATCTGGCAGCGGAAAAAGCGCGGCCGGCGGAAAAGTAAACCCGGAGCGCCCTCTCGCGGCCCAGAGGAGCCAGGTCCGCAGAGAAGAAAGGAAGGCTGCCAAACCGTGACATTCTCAGGTTTGTAGAAACGTTGAGCAACACACATTTCGCATCACACGAGCTGCTAGAGTGAAAGCCTGTTCTATTCATAGCCTATATGCAAACGCCTCATCGGATGGAGCCTTGATGGGAACGTGTGCAGTCTACGGTACCGATAACACTGGACAGGAAAGATCAGCCATTGCAACGCTGGCTACAGACCTGTAAGGCAATTTAAAGCTAATTTCGTTCATTGGTCAAATGTGTGTTTTAAATTTGCATAAATATGCATATTTAACGTGGGAGCACTCATTACATTGTGAGTCTAATTAAACAAGTCGCTAGCCTACAATTGATTAATAGGCATCATCTAAAGTGTTTACTTTTTACAATCGTAATTTATTAGCTACGTTTGCATTGTGCATTTCAGAGGCTACATTTTTTCATGTGAATTTAACAGAAAGTAAAAATAAATTAATGTTCAAATTGATATTGAGAAGCTAGGCCTACATTTAGTGGCATTCTGAATTTACATATGAGGTACGCGTGGTCGCGAGCAGGTGTAAAGTTTGTTCGTATGTCCAAACAAATCTCAGATACGAAAACGTTGATGAATGCCAAGATACGGACACAGTTGCTAATATAGACAACACTGCCAACATGCTGGCAAGCGCACAACTTCTGAGAGTCTGTCACATTCGCTGCTTTGCACATACCCCAAATCTGGTGGTGAAAAAGGCTTTGGATCGGACACCTGAGCACCAAGACTTCTGGCTGAGGGCCAAGAGCGGTGTCACACTGTTTAGGATGAGCTGCGAAGCAAAGGAGTCGCGTGTGGTTCAACAGACGATGGGCAAACCAGTAATTAAACTTCATCAAGAAGTGGAAAGCAGGTGGAACAGCACCTACGACATGCTTCAAGGTTGCCTGATCAGCGTGAAGCTATTGGTGCTGCCTTGGCTAATTTAAACAGTGATGTTTTCCCCCTCAGCAACACTGATTATGAGAAAATAATTCAGTGTCTCGGAGTTCTTGCCCCATTCAAGTATGCGACAGCCGAGGTGTCAGAACAAATGAGGGTATCAGGATCCTAGGTCATTCCCATTGTCCAGATGAGCCAGCACAAAGTGTCTGAAAAGTACTACGCAAATGACACAGGAATTATCTAGGCTGGCCCCTCATAGCTCTTGCCCCTCGTAGTGCTGTGTGGCTTGTGGGGTGTGGAAAATTGGTGTGGAAAAAAAGAGGAAAATTTAAAAAAGTAATAATAAATATTAAATAAATGGTACAGGAATATGTATATTTTGATATCAGATGTGTGCATTTTCCAAGTTATCTCTTGGCGGGGCATGTTTAATCAATTGGAACCAACACATATTACTGACTGCGTGTGTACGGTTGGTACAGAAAAACAGGAAACTACAGGAGACTCATGAAAATCAGTGTCGAGCTGGAGCATTTCCCTCATGGGCAGCAGAGAAGCTCCGTTTTATCAGAATCGATGGGCTGAGTTTACTGAGGGCTTAGAGCACAGGTGTGGTGTCCTGAGAGGATCACCAGTCTGTGCACGCTGCCGGCGCCCCCTGTGGTCTCTACACGCACACACACTCTGTGCTCCTCACCCGGTGTTCTCTACACGCACGCACGCTCTCTGCTACTCATGCTTGGGTCACATGTTTCACCCCATGGCGACTCGGGGTGGCTCGGCATGAGTTGGCATGGTTACCAGTTACCAATCACAGAAGCTGAGGGATGGGTGACACAGGGTGCTGTGCACATGGTGTGGTCTATGGAGCAGGATGAACTGTAGTAAACATGGTAAAAACATGCAATCCATTAAACTGTTAGTGCTGTAAGTACTGCTTTTATATACACATATATTATTTTTCTTAATAATAATTAGGATGATGATTATCATTATTAGTAGTAATATTATTATTATTATTATTATTATTATTATTATTAATTGCATAGAGAAAATAAATCCAATAGCTTTGTAAGCTGGACCTAACAACCATTAACAATTTCATTTAAATTTTATCAAAAGCACATCCTACCAGGTACCGGGCAGCAGTGTAGTATTGTATAATGGTTAAGGAACTGGCCTTGTAACCGAAAGGTTGCTGGTTCGAGTCCCAGGTAGGACACTGCCGTTGTACCCTTGAGCAAGGTACTTAACCTGAATCGGTTAAGTATATATCGAGCTGTATAAATGGATAATATAAAAAAATATATGCTGTAATATAAAAAAATATGTGTAAGTCGCTCTGGATAAGAGCGTCTGCTAAATGCCTGTAATGTAATGTACCAAAGCACACTCTAACAGATATTCAGCATCAAGTACATACATACTGTGCATCTCATGTGTGCAGTGACTGCATAAAGAGACTCTTATGATCTGGACGTAGTGGCTGTGACGGCTCTGTTCAGACCTGACCCAAAGATCTTTGCACCATATGCAGTATGTGAATTTGATCTCAGTTCAGAATTTTCTTATGGGGTATGTTGATTTCTGCACACTGTTCCACTTCACTAATTGGAATACATACATTAATAAATCAGTAGCCCTCCAGGCAGGTTTACAGAGGGAGAGAGAGAGGAGAGGAGAGATCACTGTAATTTAACAGTGGAAATGTAAAAGGAATAAAAGGTTAAATGTACTGCTGCTGGGATCCTCCTGCTGCTTTTCTAGGTCATTCAAACATCTGACCTTATTTCTCTTTGACATCTGAACAATCACGGCACAGCTGACAATATGTGCATGTGTTGGGGTGTCATTTTCATCTCTACTGAATCTGCTGAAGAGACTAAGGGTGTCTTCAGAATATTAAAAAATATGAATTGACTAAAACCTTATAAAATATTAGGAAGAAAAAAGCAGGCTACATCTACAAGCTTTACCACTGTCGATTTCAGGTGAGAAGTTACCATTATGGGCCTGATTTACTAAGACCTTTGGCGTGTGCAAAATCCTTTAGCACACGCAAAACTAGCACAACCAATGATTGGTGCAAAACAAATACCACGACCAATCATTTGTCATGTTATTGGCTTTGTGTGTGCTATAAGGTCTTGCACACACTAAAGGTCTTAGTAAATCGACCCCTATATGTGCTGCAATTGTGGTTTTCACTGGTGTGTTCAGGGAATTCAGTCAATGCCTACTACAGCATACCTTCATGAGCTTTTCAGTGAATAATAAACTCACAGCGGATTCATAAATACTTTACATTCACAATATTAATCCAAAAATCTACTGAAATGAACACATTACATTACAATTATTTGGCAGATGCTTTTATCCAAAGCTGCGTACAATAAGTGCATTTTGAAGGTCATTGACACGACTACAAAGCAAATCCGACAAAGCACAACTTTCTCACAGCGTAGGAGCTATCCCCAGTAATAAACCTGAGTAGTACACACAGTCAGCTATACATTCTGAACTATAAAATAACCAAAAATACAAGTTAAATAGAAAACAAGCAAAAAACAGGAAGCGAGTACTATAGAATGGCCCTATATAGGTAGTTTAGTCGAGATGGTAGTCCACGACGGAAAACAGACAGTGTTTCAGCTGAGCGCAGCAGAGTGGGGAGTTCGTTCCACCACTGGGGAGCTAGGGTGGAAAAGCTCCGCAGTCGGGACAAGCGGGAGCTGTTAACACGGAGGGAGCGAAGTGGTCGAGCAGGAGCGTAGTGCTGGATTAAGTCCTGTAGGTAGGAGGGGCCTGACCTTTTGGCTGCAGTGTAGGCAAGGGTCAGAAATTTGAACCTGATCCTGGCCACGACCGGCAGCCAGTGGAGTGACCTCAGCAGGGGGGTGACGTGCGAGAACTTCGGGAGGTTGAACACAAGCCGAGCAGCCGCGTTCTGGACCTGTTGTAGGGGCAGAATGGCGCAGGCTGGTAAGCTTGCGAGAAGGGAGTTGCAGTAGTCCAGATGTGAGGTGACCAGTGGCGTAACGTCGGCTGTAAAATAGGCCTTCGGTAACCTTACCTTTATACGGATATTACTCTCAACCTGTTTCTACTTATAGTTCTTAATTATCAATCAAGCAATTCAATAACTGAATAACAAACATCAATGAATATATCAAGTTTTTCTGTGCTAGTATTTTTCTTTGCGTCATAAAATGGGTAGCACTTAAATATATGTAGCGACGGCCTGCGCGTTGGAAGATTCAGTAGCCTAACAATCAATCCATTAATTCTCTGAATAATCAAGACCAATTTGTAGCCTATAGTGATTTAGAAATGATAACGACAAAGAGACAACTTAAGATTGTTTAACAAGGATCAGGCAATAATCTGCCTAGGATAGAAACTTGTGCCATGTTGTTTGCCCAAGCTTCTTGTCGCAACAAATTGGCTAAATGTTTTAAACATTTTAAGTGATACACTTCATGCGGTGAAATTGCATCTACGTGTCGGCCGGATTTCGCTTGCCAAAGCAATGACATTTTGAGAAATGCATCCACATTAATCCATATTGTTTGTCTTTGAATTTAAAACTGAATCACATATGAAAATTATAACATAAAATGTGCACATTTATATTGTAGATTTTAGCCAAAAATGGGCAAATGAGAGCTTGGATGGTATTCCATATTTCACCAACATTTTAACGTTTATAGGTTTGTGCTCAGTGGGTATATGCAGATGACACCACCATTGTAGTTCCGCCGACTTTTCAACACAAAAATGCTCACTGGGTAACAGAAAAAAACAATGATTATTTAGTCTTCAAATGCCTATTTTGTAATCATATAACCTCAAAATCACGCTTGGTTTTTTTCTCAGAAGGTCAGGCTAAACAAGCTGTTATTGGCGTGTGTCAAAATAAATATTCATTATTTTACGTCTCTTTTATTCATTTCAGTGGGTAGCCTATTTATATCCACTCGCATTTATTTCAAGGCGTAGGCCTATTTATTTCAAGTCGTAGACCTATACATTTCAAGTCGGCATGAAAGGGGTATGTTCAGCTATGATCATTGGTTGCTCAGTCCTTAAATATAAAAACGAAATACCGCTCACTTATGCGTTGTTTTATAGGTTACATGTAGGCTAATATAATACATATACGTATAAGTCACATAAAGATCAGCGTATTTTGGTAGTGTATTGACAGATGCAGACTTCCCCTGAGAAAATATGCTAGGTCTATAACTCCCTTAATGCTGAACTAATTTTAGTGTTATAAACGTCAGAAATATCTGCATAACACAGGTACCTTATTGCCAAATTTCCCAGAGCAGCTAGCATATTTGCAAAAGGCCTTTTAACGATTATAGCCTACAGGGGTTGTCAAAATGTCGAGGTTTTTTGTTGTAAATTAATTTATAATTTCAGAGAAATATGAATAGGTTGCTATAATTGGGACGTCAACAACTACCACTAGGGGGGCACCGTGCATAGGGTAAGCGTCATTAACAAGGGTTAGCCTAATAATGAAAGCACACCTACAGTTTCTTACTCCAGGACATCGCATTCTGCAGAAATATAACACAGTTATAATTAGCCTACAAAATGAGCTGTAATTCACGACGCTGAAGTTGGCTCCCGATTCGCAGTTCCCGATTCGGAATTGCCGGTCCACCTTAAATCGGTCGCGAAAAGCTATTGCCTTTCACAGTCATCCTTCCGCTTTTTTATCCGCTAAATCTAATTGGCTCAACATTCTGACAGCCTAGTTGTATATATATATATATATATATATATATATTTATATATATGTGTTTATATATATATATATATATTTTTTTTTTTTTGGATACTGCACCGTTTTGAAATAATCGCACTCCAAACGTCTTATGTCCACCAATGTAAATTACTGAAAAAGGTGAAATTTTGAATAGGATTTTCTTGCCAATTTTAGAACATCTCAAACTTTTGACACTTGGGTATGAGAGAAGAGGTCCTCCACTATATCTGACCCGAGTTGGGTGAAATATTACTGTAGCATTTTGAAAGAATCCCACTTCAAATTTTCTATGTAATCCAATGTAAATCGACTGAAAAAGATTACATTTTAATAGGATTTTCTTGCCAATTTTATAACGTCCCAAACTTTTGACACTTGAGTATGAGAGAAGAGGTCCTCCACTATATCTGACCCGAGTTGGGTGAAATATTACTGTAGCATTTTGAAATAATCCCACTTCAAACTTTCTATGTAATCCAATGTAAATCGACTGAAAAAGGTGATATTTTGAATAGGATTTTCTTGCCAATTTTAGAACGTCTCAAACTTTTGACACTTGAGTATGAGAGAAGAGGTCCTCCAACACATCTGACTCGAGTTGGGTGAAATATTACTGTAGCATTTTCAAATAATCCCTCTTCAAACTTTCTATGTAATCCAATGTAAATCGACTAAAAAAGGTGACATTTTGAATAGGATTTTCTTGCCAATTTTAGAACATCTCAAACTTTTGACACTTGGGTATGAGAGAAGAGGTCCTCCACCACATCTGACTCGAGTTGGGTGAAATATTACTGTAGCATTTTCAAATAATCCCTCTTCAAACTTTCTATGTAATACAATGTCAATCTACTGGAAAGCCTACTAGGCCTCTGCTTGGTTGGCTTAGCTAGCCGACACTACACTGCCTGTGGTGTGTTGGAGGGATTTCCGCAGGATATGTCTTCCGCTACCCCCAGTAACCTTGCTATGGCGCCTACGTACCCGATGTCCTTCAGTGCTCAGCACCTTGGAGTCGGGGTACAAGCTTCAGTTCACACGCAGCATGTTTTTGATGGACAGTCTGTCCCACTTTGCTGCAGCGCAGCAGGTGACAGTAAACATTAACCAGAGGTTGCTTGGCTTGATGGCTTCAGCGGCCCAGGTGGTGCCACTTGGGCTGCTGCATACGTGTCCATTACAGCGTTGGGCAGCAGCACAGGGAGTAAGCCCGCACGAGGACAGGTGGCGACTCCTCCCTATTTACCCAGTGTGTTACCTAGGGTGACGACCACCACGGACACCTCCAAGACTGGCTGGGAGCGGTCAGAGAGGGTAATTCCCTACAAGGGTTGTGGAGCCACTCATGGGTCGGGAAGCACATCAACCTGCCATAAACGGAGGCAGTGCATCAGGCATTGACCCATTCCTCCCAGTGGTCCGACACAGACAGGTTCTCGTCCGGACAGACAATTCCACTGTGGTCTCCTACCTCAACCAACAGGGTGGGCTTTGGTCTCCAACTCCAACAATTGCTGACATTTGCGCAGCAGCGGGCTGGGCCTCATCACTCACTTTCAACAGGTTTTATCACCTGGATGTAGCGTCATCGGCATCAGTTGCCTCCTCTGTCCTCAGGGCAGCGGAGCAACCTTGTATGTAATTTTGTGATTATTTAGGGTTTCTATCACCCGGTGGTTATTTTCCACGTTTCCCACTTGAGCTTGCTCTTCTGGTAAGAACAGCAGCCAATAGTGCATTTTGTTTTTTACAGGATTCGCAATAATGCAATGACCTGCGGTCCTGGTACCCCACTACATACCACGCCCAATGTTATTTGGTATTCTGTGACCAATACCGTGGTCAAGCGGGGAACCTTGCACCCTCAGGATGGCAAGTGCCCTCAAGTCGGCAAAAGAGGCCAGGCGGCGTACAAGCGCCATATTTATGGCGTGACGTGGTTCTGCCCGTAGTGGTGGTTAATTTGCTATTCAGTTTCCCAGCAGCTCTTCCTCTCGGCGAGGATGCCCCATAGTGTGGCGTGTTGACCGATATGAAATAGAACCTCGTTTGTCTGTCATATCCAAGTGTCAAAAGTTTGACACCTTCTAAAATTGGCAAGAAAATCCTATTCAAAATATCACCTTTTTCAGTCGATTTACATTGGATTACATAGAAAGTTTGAAGTGGGATTATTTCAAAATGCTACAGTAATATTTCACCCAACTCGGGTCAGATATAGGGGAGGACCTCTTCTCTCATACCCAAGTGTCAAAAGTTTGAGACGTTCTAAAATTGGCAAGAAAAGCCTATTCAAAATATCACCTTTTTCAGTCGATTTACATTGGATTACATAGAAAGTTTGAAGAGGGATTATTTGAAAATGCTACAGTAATATTTCACCCAACTCGGGTCAGATATAGTGGAGGACCTCTTCTCTCATAACCAAGTGTCAAAAGTTTGAGACGTTCTAAAATTGGCAAGAAAAGCCTATTCAAAATATCACCTTTTTCAGTCGATTTACATTGGATTACATAGAAAGTTTGAAGTGGGATTATTTCAAAATGCTACAGTAATATTTCACCCAACTCGAGTCAGAGGTGCTAGAGGACCTCTTCTCTCATAACCAAGTGTCAAATGTTTGAGACGTTCTAAAATTGGCAAGAAAATCCTATTCAAAATATCACCTTTTTCAGTCGATTTACATTGTATTACATAGAAAGTTTGAAGTGGGATTATTTCAAAATGCTACAGTAATATTTCACCCAACTCGGGTCAGATATAGTGGAGGACCTCTTCTCACATACCCAAGTGTCAAAAGTTTTAGACGTTCTAAAATTGGCAAGAAAAGCCTATTCAAAATATCACCTTTTTCAGTCGATTTACATTGGATTACATTGAAAGTTTGAAGAGGGATTATTTGAAAATGCTACAGTAATATTTCACCCAACTCGAGTCAGAGGTGCTGGAGGACCTCTTCTCTCATACCCAAGTGTCAAAAGTTTGAGAGCTTCTAAAATTGGCAAGAAAATCCTATTCAAAATAGCACCTTTTTCAGTCGATTTACATTGGATTACATAGAAAGTTTGAAGTGGGATTATTTCAAAATGCTACAGTAATATTTCACCCAACTCGGGTCAGATATAGTGGAGGACCTCTTCTCTCATAGCCAAGTGTCAAAAGTTTGAGACGTTCTAAAATTGGCAAGAAAATCCTATTAAAAATTTCACCTTTTTCAGTAATTTACATTGGTGGACATAGGAAGTTTGGAGTGCGATTATTTCAAAATGGTGCAGTATCCAAAAATATATATATATATATATATATAAACATATATATATATATATATATATATATATATATATATATATACACTACTCACAAAAAGTTAGGGATATTCGGCTTTCGGGTGAAATTTCAGGATGAACCTAAAATGCACTATAACCTTTACAGGTGAAATTAATTTGACCTTCTCTAAACTTTTCAATGCACATGTCCAACTATTCAATGTTTCAGTACTTTTTGCACAACTTGCTGTTCTCTAACAAGGAGCTGAACGGCAAAATTCACAACAGGTGTTTGATCCATGAATCGACCAATAAATTTCCTGGTTCAATTAGAATTGGTATTTAAACAGTCCTCTTCATCATGCTGTTCACATTTTGACATCATGAGACCAAGACGACACCTAACAATTGATCAACAGTACCTCGCCATTGCGAGGCTTCAAACAGGATGTTCTCAGAGGGAAGTGGCCACTGAGCTTAGAGTGTCACAGAGTGTCATCAGCAGGTTGCAACAGAGATACAGAGAGACTGGAAGAGTCACAGAAAGGCATAGAAGTGGACGTCCTTTGGCCACATCCCACACTGATGACCGCTTCATTGTGAACAGTGCCCTGCGGAACCGGATGATGAATGCCACTCAACTCCAGGCACATTTAAGGGAGGTGAGAGGCACCCAAGTGTCACGTCAGACCATTCGAAACCGTTTACATCAGCGTGGTCTGCGTGCTAGACGACCTGCAAGGGTACCTGACCACACCACCAGGCACAGGCGTCATCGTCTTGCATGGGCCAGGGAGCATTTACGCTGGACGAGGGACCAGTGGGCCTCAGTGCTGTTCTCTGATGAAAGTCGATTCACGTTGAGCAGAAATGATGGCCACCAACGATGTTGGAGACGTCAAGGAGAGCGCTATGCATCAGCCACTGTTGTCACCAGACGACCCTTTGGTGGTGGCGGTGTTACAGTGTGGGCAGGTGTGTCTAGTCAATACAGAACTGCCCTACACTTTGTGAATGGTACAGTGACAAGCCCATACTACCTGAATAACATCATTAATCCAGTCAGTGTGCCCCTGCATGAACAACACAGGCCTAATTTCATCTTCATGGACGACAATGCTCCAGCTCATCGAGGTCGCATCATTAGAGAAAGGCTGCTGGAGACTGGGGTACCTCAAATGGAGTGGCCTGCACTTTCTCCAGACCTGAATCCCATAGAAAACCTATGGGATCAGCTGACTCACCGTGTAGAGGCTCGTAACTCTGTACCCCAGAACCTCAATGACCTGAGGGCCGCCCTTCAAGAAGAGTGGGATGCCATGCCTCAGCAGACAATAAGTCGACTTGTGAACAGCATGAGACATCGTTGTCAAGCTGTAATTGATGCTCAAGGGCACATGACAAGTTATTGAGACATTGACATTTTTGTTGTGGTATACCCACCACTGTTGTTGGCTTTTGTTTCAATAAATTGTTTGAGATGAGGAAATCACCATTGCATGCTTCTACTTAAATGCCCTACTTTCATGATACGTATAATATCACTGTAGCGTGAACTTACATTTTCCATAAATTTCACCCGAAAGCCAAATATCCCTAACTTTTTGTGAGTAGTGTATATACACACAACTAGACTGTCAGAATGTTGAGCCAATTAGATTTAGCGGAGAAAAAAGCGGAAGGATGACCGTGAAAGTGTAACGTTCCGTTCCCATCCAGTCCGTTTTCCGTATTTTGCCCTTTCCCTCCGTGTCATGTTTGACTTCCATTGTCCATGTCTTTCCCCGTGCTGCAGACTGGGCGTGTTCCCTCCGTTTGTATCACTCCATTTCTCCACTCCTGCCTCAGCCTATCTCCTCTTTCCATTTCGGCATGCATTCCTCACACTCCGCTCTGTTCAATCATCCACGCATACATTCGCACGCTTTCCTAATTGATACCTATTACACTCCCTATTTAACCCACCTGCTGTCTGCTATCCAGTGCCAGGTCGTTAACGTTGTTTCGTTTGTATCCTCTGGTCATGTTATCCCTTGTCTCGTTATCTTGCGCAGTTTGGTTTCGTATTTGGTGTTCGTTCACCCTGCTTAATTGTGCAAACTACCTTTCAACAGTTTGGTTCTGTCTCGGTGCTTAAGGCACTCTGCCAACTGCTGATTATCTAGTCTGTCCAGTGTTTGTGCGGCTCTACCTGCCGCGCCTTATCTGCCTTGCTAACCACTACTCTGTTGTTGTCTGCCAGTCTGCAGTTGTTCGCTATTCCCTGTTTGTGTTGCGGTACCCCCGCTTTCCACCTGACGTTGTGCCTGCAGCGGGGCGTTCTGCTCCTCCATTCTACAGCTGTTCCTGCGTCCGGCCGTGGCAACCTGTTTGCCCTGCTGCCTCATCCGGGCCAACCCGAGGTCCGCTGCACTGTCCTGCCCTGCCGTATCTGCCGCTACCCCTTCCTCTGCATCAACTACCCGGTTGCCTCTTACCAGTAACACCCCGGTCTTCCCTTCTCTAACTTCATGCATAACCATAACCGGCTTGTCTGTTATTTATGTCCTCCCTCGCTTCAGGAGACAAGTTCGAAGCATTAATTATTGGATGCCTAGCGCTCCCCCTATCTGTCCCGTCTGTCCGATCAGCCAAGTCCAGTTCCGGTTTGGAACGATTCCTGAGTGACCCGCGAAGTCCAGTTCCGGCTTGGAACGACTCCCGGGTGATCCGTCTAGTCCTGTCCCAGTGTGGGGATATTCCTGAGTGACCCGCACAGTCCAGTTCCAGTTTGGAACAATCCAGTTCCAGTCTAGTCCAGTTCCGGTGTGACTCGATCCAGTTCCTGTTCAATCCAGTTCCAGTTTGGAACAACCCAGTGTTCCAGTCTAGTCTAGTTCCGGTGTGACCCGATCCAGTTCCTGTTCAGTCCAGTTCCGGTTTGGAACATCCAGGGTTCCAGTACAAAGTCCAGTTCCAGTTTGGAACAACCCAGTGTTCCAGTCTAGTCCAGTTCCGGTGTGACCCGATCCAGTTCCTGTTCAATCCAGTTCCAGTCTTGTCCAGTTCCGGTTTGGAACAACCCAGTGTTCCAGTCTAGTCCAGTTCCGGTGTGACCCGATCCAGTTCCTGTTCAGTCCAGTTCCGGTTTGGAACATCCAGGGTTCCAGTACAAAGTCCAGTTCCGGTTTGGAACAATCCAGTGTTCCTGTCCAGTCCAGCTCCGGCTTGGAGCAAATTGAAGTCCCGGAGAATCTCCGGACTTTCATTATCTGTGTTTATTCTGTGTACAGCTTGGGACTGCCCCAAGCTCTAAATAAACAACCTTTTCTTGTACCTCTGCCTCCTTGTTGTTGCACTTGGGTTCAGCCCGTGTTCAGGTTCATGACAGAAATGAACGTGCTTTGGTGCGAAAAGTGCAAATCAATCCCAGAACAACAGCAAAGGACCTTGTGAAGATGCTGGAGGGAACAGGTACAAAAGTATCTATATCCACAGTAAAACAAGTCCTATATCGACATAACCTGAAAGGCTGCTCAGCAAGGAAGAAGCCACTACTCCAAAACTACCATAAAAAAGCCAGACTACAGTTTGCAACTGCATATGGGGACAAAGATCTTACTTTTTGGAGACATGTCCTCTGTTTCTGATGAAACAAAAACTGAACTGTTTAGCCATAATGACCATCGTTATGTTTGGAGGAAAAAGGGTGAGGCTTGCAAGCTGAAGAACACCATCCCAACTGTGAAGCACGGGGGTGGCAGCATCGTGTTGTGGGGGTGCTTTGCTGCAGGAGAGACTGGTGCACTTCATAAAATAGATGGCATCATTAGGAAGGAAAACTATGTGGATATATTGAAGCAGCATCTCAAGACATCAGCCAGGAAGTTAAAGCTTAGTTGCAAATTGCACTTCCAAATGGACAATGACCCAAAGCATACTTCCAAAGTTGTAGCATAATAATAATAATAATAATAATACATTTTATTTGATTGGCGCCTTTCTGGACACTCAAGGTCAGACACAATATAGACATAGACATCAAAAGGAAGAGCATAGACATACAATAATAATCACAATCATAATAAAAGTGAGACAATATAGGGACAACATGGGGGAATCAGAGTGTTATATATTATAAGCCATAGTGAAGAGGTGTGTTTTGAGCTGTTTTTTGAAGGAGGGTAGTGTATCTGCATGTTTGATGTGAGTGGGGAGGGAGTTCCAGAAAACGGGAGCAGTAGTGAGATCGGGTGGGAGGTATGCGTGAGTAGACCAGCAGAGGAGGGAGCGTAAAGTGTGGGTTGGGGTTTGTAGTCCTGAAGGAGGTCAGTAAAGGCTAGGGGGTGTGGGGCTGTGTAAGGCTTTGTAAGTCAACAGGAGGATTTTGAATTTATCATGTGGTAGGTGGACTGGTAGCCAGTGTAGCTGAATGAGGGTGGGTGTAATGTGGTCAGAGGGTTTAGTATATGTGAGGATTCGTGCAGCAGCAGTTTCTGGATAATTTTCAGTACATTTATAAGTTTGAAAGGGAGTCCTGAGAGTTTACCATTGCACAATAGTCCTAGTCCGGTTAAGTAACAAATGTGTGGATCAAAGTTTCAGCACTGGAGTGAGAAAGTGAGGGACGGAGTCAGGAGATGTTGCAGAGGTGAAAGAATGCAGTGTGTGAAATATTCTTGATATGGGGTGCGAAGGAGAGGGTATTATCCAGAAAAACCCCAAGATTTTTGACTTGGGGTGACAGGGGGATAAGGTGGTCATCAATAAAAGTTTTAAAGGTGGGTGCTTTTGACAGGGTGGATTTTGTACCTATGAGTATAACTTCAGTTTTGTTGGCGTTGAGTTTGAGGAAATTGGTAGCCATCCAGGTGTTGATGTCAAGAGGAGGCAGCTGGTGAGGGAGGAGGGGGGGCAGAGGGGTATTGGGTTTGGATGATATGTAGAGTTGTGTATCGTCGGCGTAACAGTGGAAATTAATGTTATGATGCCGCATGATTCGGGCCAAGGGGAAGGAGATAGATAATGAATAGGAGTGGGCCCAGCACTGACCTCTGGGGGGACACCCTGTTTAACTGCAGCCAGCCCAGAGCTGGTGATGGTTTTAGTTGGACAAATTGTTGTCTACCTGTAAGGTAGGGATGACAGCCAGGCTAGTGCACAACCAGAGACCCCCAGGGAAGTCAGGCGGTTCAAAAGTAGGGGGTGGGGAAGACTGTGTTGAAGGCAGCGATGAGGTCAAGGGAGGATGAGGAAGGTTAAAAGTCCAGAGTCAGCAGCGAGGAGGAGGTCGTTGGTGATCTTAATGAGTGTAGTCTCTGTACTGTGTTTCTGTACAACTCTAAGAGGTTGTTACTGTCAAAGTGGGATTGGAGTTGGGCTGCTACTACACGTTAAAAAATATTTGAGAGAAATGGGAGGTTAGAGATGGGGCGGAAGTTGTTAAGAGTGTTTGGATCTGCACCAGGCTTTTTGAGCACCATAGCTTAAGGACAACAAAGTCAAGGTATTGGAGTGGCCATCACAAAGTCCTGACCTCAATCCAATTGAAAATTTGTGGGCAGAACTGAAAAAGCATGTGCGAGAAAGGATGCCTACAAACCTGACTCAGTTACACCAGTTCTGTCAGGAGGAATGGGCCAAAATTCCAGCAACTTATTGTAAGAAGCTTGTGGAAGGCTACCTGAAACGTTTGACCCAAGTTAAACATTATAAAGGCAATGCTACCCAGGGCTGTGGGAACACATTTTAAATTGGGGGGTGCTGTAGTGGGAGGTACATTTTTGTAATTGTGTATTGGGGGGTCGGGGTTTGCTCACAGCATTCACAGACGTGTATATGTATATCATATGTGTATGTATATGTACATATGTTTGTCAATATATTTCATACACTGTGCATCGGGGGATTGTTATTTAACGAGTTTGAATGGGTTTGAGCTAACTTATTTAGTGAAATTTCCTATGGGGTTTCTCTCCATACAAAGTGCGCAATGATAGTACTGGCTTGTGCAGGTAATAATAAAATGTATTTAGGCAAACATAATGTATACCCAAATTATTCATAGCAACATTTAACTGATTAATAGAACTTGTCACATTTATCAAAAGACAGGAGCGTACCGCCAACCGCCGCCTATAATAAAATCAGGCCCATGCCTCCTAAATGGTAATCCAAAGAAAAGCAAGCTCGCTTTGTGTCCAGGGCCTACAGTATACACTGAAGCATATCACCACAGATGCTAGAATACAAACCATAAAGCAGCAGCAACAACAATAACACACACAGGACTGGAAAACACTGACTGAACATGAGGTTTTTTACCATCAACTCCCATGATATTGATGCACAAAAATGCCATAATAATTTCTGCCGTAGTCTATTGCAACAAAAAGGTCCAAAAACCATTGCACACAGCACACAAGATCATATCCAAATAAGCACATGACACTTTTTGGCCGCAGAAGTACATCAGTGTGATTTTTAAAAAGTAACTGCTCCACCGGCGACCTTATAATAAACCAAATGTTTTACCTTGAGCTGGGGGGGTCAAGCAGTTATAACCCTTGCTGCGCAGGAATCGAATTAACCTGAACAGTAGTTCCAAAACATTTAATGCGGTACTCTGCTGTTTGACAGCGGCATCGGACAGGAGGGCACTGATGGGCACATTCCCCAAAGCAGCATGCCTCTGTATTGAGTCGGTGTGCAACTTAGATTTCTCGTGTTCTTTCAATTTTTCAATGGCTTTACGCCAGTTTGCATAGCCATTTTCGCCATCAACTCGCCAGGTGGCAGCACCCTCAGCACCCCTAGTTCCCACAGCCATGATGCTACCAAATACTAACAGAGGTATGTTAACTTCTGACCCACTGGGAATGTGATGAAATAATTAAAAGCTGAAATAAATCATTCTCTCTACTATTATTCTGACATTTCACATTCTTAAAATAAAGTTGTGATCCTAACTGACCTAAGACAGGGAATGTTTACTAGGATTAAATGTCAGGAATTGTGAAAAACGAGGTTAAATGGATTTGGCTAAGGTGTTTGTAAACATTCGACTTCAACTGTAGATTGTATTTTCATTGCCCATTAATTATTTAGCCACAGTTACTTCTTATTTCACAAAAAATAAACTAGATAATATTACTTAACATGAAAATAAACAGACTTATATTGGTTGGTCCCTGTGGCCTCAATGGGCAGGCTGACCTGCAAAGCCCCGCCTACAGCCAGCCTACTGGGAGGGCTGGGTTTCGGCAGATATGGATGATGTAAATACCCTAAAATTAAAGCTGACATCCTGCACTTTAACCTCATTTTCATAGTTTTATTTCAAATCCAATGTGCTCGAGTATAGAGCCAAAACAACAATAATTGTGTCAATTTCCCAATACGTTTGTATTTAACTGTATACGGATTCTGAAATGGGCACTAAGTGAAGCTAACATGCTCTATGTCTTATTGCCCACACCGAAAGTGAATAGCATTGAAGTGTTGCAGGCACCCGGTTGATTTCTGTCATGTGCAAGTGTTAATATCTGGTTGACCTAATAAACCCCAATCAAAATGGCAGTTAACAGTTTGCCTTATTAGGTGTGGTTGTGAATCCACACCTATTGTTATTCACCATACTTATTATTCTGCCACTTTTCTCCTCCTACACCATTCCCCATGAACACCATTCATACCTCATATAACATATTACAGTTCTTATGACATCACAATGCCTTCCTCTACAACGCTGTTATGACCTAACCAATACTATCCCAGATGATTTGAAATGACCTTTTTGTGCTTTCATCACAATTCATTATTTCTTTGTATCACTTCCAGGTTCTTTAGACTACTTACCACAAAATAGGCTACATCACCATATTTTAACACTTTCACCTTCTTTAGATCCCTTTATACCGCATTACCACTTCATACCATTTTGACCTTTTATTTACCACCTCACACTATACCATAGCCTATTACCATCTTTCAATACCATTTCCAGCAATTGATACCACTGCGAAGCAACCACAACGTACAATTTCTTTAGGAATCGTTAATCTAGTTTTGTATATAATCCAGGCTAGGCAACCCTGGTCCTGGAGCGCCATTGGCGTTTCTGGGTTTTTATTCCATCTGAGCTTGATCGCAAGAGTTTGATGGATGATTAAAAGTCTGAGTCTAACTATCGTTAATGGTGAAATGCTGAGTGCCTCAGCACATGGTTACCTGCATTCAGTACACCTTCTTCTTCTTGTCGTGTCACTACACTTTTCCAAGCCACTGCATAACACAGACTCTAGCACACTGAAAACCTTGAGATCCTCTGGTTTGCAGGGCTCTGAGAGGAGGGGGCCGGTTAGTAGGTGCTCCATAGTTTGGGGTGCCTCCCCGCAGTCACATTCGGTTGGCCCATCGTTTTGGTACCCCCACTTCTGCATGAGGGCTTTGCACCGTCCAACCCGTGTTCTGAGGCGATTGAGGCAGAGCCAGACTGGCCGCGTCTCTTTCGCTCCCACTGGAAGGGTCTCCTCAGGGTCTAGTGTCAGTATGTGGAGTTTTGATTGTAGTTGTGTCACCCAAGCATCTATTTACCCAAGCATCTATCCTATCTATCCTAGTTATTTGCCCATATGAGAACCACAACCGTCCTGGAATATTTTATTCTTAGTCCTTACGAGCAGCAGGCTATGTAAAAGTGGAGGACATCCAAATGAATGGAGCAAGCACATTTGTGTAAGTAAAATGTCTCCATAAATTATATTTTATTAACATAATATCAGTGATCAGAAGTTCTGTGTTGGGGACTGGATAAAATACTAACACTCAAGAGAATAAACTGGAATAATAAAATGGTGGAAACAGAGGTAAATTAGTGATTACTCAAATAAAGCTTGAGTAAAAAGGTCAATTTTCAGTTGTTTGTCTCTGACATCCTCAGGCAGACAATCCCACGGTTTTGGTCACAATGAAGAAAGGGATCCTCATCGCTGCTTTTGTAAGGTACCTTGGGCAGTTTGAGTAAACTGTCAGCAGAGGACCTATAACTGCTCAGGCTGGAACATAAAACAACAGACATGAGTGCATTATACCATTAAGTGCTTTTGTTGATCTTTAGATAAATGTAACAGGAAGTCAGTGTAATGCAGACAGGACAGGAGTAATGTGCCCTCAATTCTTTATAGTCATTAAAACTCTAGCAGCAGAGTTCTGAAAAAGTTGTAGTCTCTCAATGGATTTCATTGGGAGACCAGTTGGAAGAGCATTACAATGGTCCACACTGAAAAAAAATTATGTTGAATTTACTTTCAAAAGTAGTGCATAATTTTTGCATACCCTCTTTTAAGTATATTGTACATATTATTTTTCAGTAAACTTTACTTAAAAATCCCTTGCTGGCAATGCTAAAATTTATGAGTTTCACTGAACTGTCTTTACTTAAAAAATTTAAAGTTGTTGAAATTAAGTTACATTACATTATAGGCATTTAGCAGACGCTCTTATCCAGAGCGACTTACACAACTTCTCACTCCTTACTTCTTATTACATTTATCTATTTATACAGCTGGATATATACTGAAGCAATTCAGGTTAAGTACCTTGCTCAAGGGTACAACGGCAGTGTCCTACCTGGGAATCGAACCTGCAACCTTGCGGTTACAAGTCCAGTTCCTTAACCATTATACTACACTTAACCATTATACTACACTGCCGCCCAAGTTGATGTGAAAATTTTTAAAATAAAGACAGTTCAGTGAAACTCATAAATTTGAGCATTGCCTTTGCACAGGACTGTCCACCTTAGATGGGAATGCACACACCAGTTATACTCACTCACTCACACACCTGAACTCGCACACACATGCACAAACACACACAGGCACACACACACATGGACGTCCCTTGTGTTTGACTCACTACCTGGCCATTCATACAGCACACTCCACCGACGCATCTCTCTCTCTCTCTCTCTCTCTCTCTCTCTCATCCTACCAAAGAAGGATTTTTTTTTAGTAGCATGGCAATGTTTTACATTGCCAAAACAGGAGCCTATATGAAAAATGAGTTCACACCTTCAGTAATAATAAGATGGATATTATTGGATATTATTAAGTGTGTCTCTATGCTGTTTTCTGGTGCAGCAGAAGCACATGTTCAGGACATGTGCATGCGCACACACACACACACACACATGCAGACACTCAAACCGGACAGGCAACGATGCCTGTACCAGATTACCATTCGCTGGGGTGTTGCGGAACAGAACAGTGTGGCTACAGTCACATATTACACTGTACTGTGTAATGTTCTGTTTGTCAAGTCATGGTAGAGTGCAGACATGTTTTTGTATGTGTGTGTGACTGTATGTGTGTGTGCATGTCTGACCATGTGTTTGTATGAGTGGGTGTTTATGCGCGTGTTTGTCACAGATGATAGAACGCAGGGGTTCCTCTTCCAGCCGGAGTAACTCTGATCTCTGCTTCCCCCTGCTGGAGAAGAAATAAACGTCTTACCATTTCCTGAAATTAAGCCATAGAAAAGTACATTACAAAAAAACAACTGATTGATAAATACTTGCAACTAATACAAGGAACTGTTGTACCATTTTATTCATATTCAAAATAAAGGGTCTTAAAAACAAATACATTATGGTATTAATCTCATACTTATTTACAATATACTGAACACTGTGCATTGCAGTGAAAGGTAGATAAATTATGCCATCTAGTGGCGATCTTTGCACACTGCTTGCATGATTGTCAGCAGCAGAACTGAACCATCGCTTGCTGTGTCCGAAATCGTTCCCTCGTTCGCTTTTCCTTACATCGGAAACACTCAATAGGACGCTCTATAGGGAGTAGTAAATTTAAATTTCGGACTCTTATGAATCATCATTTTAGGCACCATTGATGTGTGTGTGTGTGTGTGTGTGTGTGTGTGTGTGTGTGTGTGTGTGTGTGTGTGTGTGTGTGTGTGTGTGTGTGTGTGTGTGTGTGTGTGTGGCGTCGCATAAATAATTTGCAGCACGTATGTCCTCAAATGTATCTAAATAAACAGTAGTGAATGTGTTGTCATTTTAACTCTTTCTCTGTGTATTTGTTAGAACTTTTAAAGTTGTGTTTGAACTGTTGCCGTGTGAATTCAACTGTTAAACGTTACTGCCATATTCATTAGCAAGAGTTTAAAAAGCTATTTAACTAAAAATGCTCTACTAAAATTTGGCTAGCCTATACTCATACTGATACAACAATTCAATTTGAGAATACGGAGATGCTGCCACTATGTTCATCCTGGTATTTTATGTGCCCCCATTTGTGAGAAAAAGTTGCCACCTCTAAAGAGCTTTTTGACAAAGTGGACTCAAATATGCGCCCTAAAAAGGGTGTAGGTGTTAAGGTTCCGGATCAGAACTGGACTCAAAAGCCCGACTCAGAGACAGAACTCACAATATGCTCACGAGGAGCGTTTATTACTTCAGTAACAACTCTTGAAGTATAGAGAGAAGGGAAGGGACTGAATCCTGGGTTGGGCGAAACCGGAGGGCAGAGCGGGAGAGGGGAGCAGGCAAGGGGCTGGGCAGTGACTGAATCCTGGGTTGGCGTAGCAGAGGGAGAGCAGGTTGCGGGAGACAGGGAAGCGTGACATGGAGCAGGCAGGAAGCTGCAGGCTGGCGGGTACAAATAGATAAGCAGACAAAGCGTTAATTCAGCAAGACAAAACAAGACTGAGAAGCGTTAATTCAGCACGACTAAACAAGACTGAGAAGCGTTAATTCAGCAAGACTAAACAAGACTGTGACTTAGTTCCAAACTAGACAAGACCGAGGTAACAACGAACAAGACTTAACAAACTGGCACAAGACAAAGAACAATGGGAAAATATATGGTGAAGTCAATGAGCTAATGAGTGAGAATGTGAGAATGTGAGCTTGCAGCATGAGAATGTATGCGAGAGTGATTGAGATGTGAGAAATGCAAATGGGGAAGGAATGTGATAGGCTGGGCAATTAGCGAGGGTGAAATGGGCGAACAAGAAGGAAAACCACGCCCAACCTGCACAACACGGAAGACAGACAGGGAAACGTAAAAACAAGACAAGAGACGTGAGGAAAAGGGGAAAACATGGAGCACAAACAGGATGGGGACTGAGAGGGAACGGAGAGCGCAACAGTAGGGGTCGTATTCGGAAACAGCAATTGACCCCTGTTACAATTGCCCCCAGAACTACTCTATCAATGTTAAATCATCTCCACTGTTTATTGAGTTCAATAGGCACCACATGTACTTTATTAGAGGTAAAAGTATTCTGTTTTTACACTTTCAAATGATAATTTACATATTTTGCTGTATAGTTGAAATAAAACTGTTGGCCTATGATAATACTTTGACCGTTATTAATTGTTTTACAATGATCAATTGTATTCATTGTATGCAAGGACTGACCACATTTATGAGTAGCACTCCTGTGGATATAAAATTTGCATATCTCATACTCAAGCACCATCTATTTTGACACATTACAACAGTGCCATCTAGTGCATCTGTTACTTCACTTTTTCCCCCCACAGCTTGACTCTTTATTTTTCTCTTTGTCCTTCTGCCTGTCTGTCTCGCTCTCCCCCTCTCCCTCCTTCTCTCTCTTACCCTCACACACACACCACACACACACACACACACACACACACACACACACACACACACACACACACACCCACCCAGATGGAGCTGCAAGACCTAGCTCAATGTGGGAATTCGTTGTCCAGTGTAGTCGAGCAGCACATCAATAAACAGTGACTTGTCTAATGAGACGTCCAAAGCAGGAAAAGGGAAATCCATGTGCCTCATGCTGAATGCGACCACCCACTGTGAACTCCAATACATGGATGCGTTCAGCCATATAACCTGTTCTGTGAAATAACACAGCGATGCCATTGTTTTAAACATTTTACTGTACTTTTCATTTCCCATAACAATAAGAATCTTGTCCGTTTACTGTGTATCACACACACACATTATGGATATGCTTGGATATTGCTTTATGGTTTTAATTTTTGAAAATGGCAATGTATTTTTTTAAATGGCAGAAAATGGCTGAACTGTTCTTAGATTGTAGGTTATTTTTTTCATGAGGGACTGCAAATATCGTGTAAACATCATCCTTTCGAGGCCTCATTTATAGGCCATAGACATGGTGTGTGCGTGCGAGTGTGAGTGTGTGTGTGCGTGAGTGTGAGTGTGTGTATATGTGTGTGAGTGTGAGTTGTGTACATGTTTGTACCCCAACACAGCCAGTGAGGAGGCAGCGCTAGAGAAACCTGCGTGCCCATTGTCAAAACAGCCATAATAGCTAAAGCTAATAGCTAATAGCTAAAGCTTCACCTGGCAGCAGAGCCATTCACCATATGACCATTCTCAGGTGAAGGACACTGCCCTATGAACAGCTTCTATAAATGTGTTGTTTTCATCTGTGATGCGTTAACTCCAGGCAATTCAGGTAATTTACAGAACCCCAATGTCAAACATCTCAGACCGCTTTAATGGTACTCATTCATTCGCTTGTGATTGCACACAGTGGTGAATATAGAGCTAGAGAATATGCTAACAAACATGCTGATAATGAGAGTAATGTTACTTGGATACTTATTATGATGCATCTGACTTGTATGCGTCATGTTGACGACACTCAGAATGACAAGAGCCACCTGAATGAGAGGAAATTGCCTGAATGGCAAAACAAAAAGAAATATCATTCAAGACGACTTTCTACCAATGTTAGCATTATTTATCAGTGTTTATCTGTTTTTATAGCCATTATTGGTGTTTATCAGTATTCTATCACTATTAACCAGTGTACATCAGTATTTGCCAGTGTATATCAGTATTTATCAGTGTCTATCAGTATTTACCAGTGTCTATCAGTATTTATCAGTATCTATCAGTATTTACCAGTGTATATCAGTATTTAATCAGTGTCTATCAGTATTTACCAGTGTATATCAGTATTTATCCGTATTGTGTTTATCAGTATTTACCAGTGTTATCAGTGTCCATCAGTGTCTATCAGTATTTACCAGTGTATATCAGTATTGTGTTTATCAGTATTTACCAGTGTATATCAGTGTTTATCAGTGTATTTATCAGTGTCTGCCAGGCTCTGCTGTCTGTGCTGCATACTGAAAGCCCTGCTGTAGTGTTTATAACTAGCTCTTTCCACTGAGAATTGCAGCCTCTGTGTCTAATGATGTTACCCTGCACTGATCTGAGAACAGAGTGTCAGGAGGCTATTATGAGTACAGACTCATTATGCATTCCCCACACAAAGCCACAGTCCTCTAGAAAATGAACCATACAGGCGCATCCATGCATGCACGCGCATACACACACACACACACACACACACAAACAAATGAAACACACACACGATCGAACAAACGCACGCACGCACACGTCTGCTAAATGCCAAAATGTACCACAAACACGCATAAACTGCACACACATACAGTGTTTTCCAAAACTATTTGGATAGTGATAGTGTTTTGGCCTTATACTGACTTCAGCAACATTGGATTTTAAATGGAACAGTGACTATAGTCTAAGGTCAGACTTTCAGCTTTAATTTGAGGGTCTTGACATCCATATCGGGTGAACCGTGTAGCAATTGTAGCAATTTGTACACATAAGCCGTCCCCATTTTAGGGGATCACAAGCGATTGTACAAATTAACATGAACTTAAATAAGGTCATCATATTTAATATTTGGTTGCATATCCTTTGCATGCCATGACTTCCTAATGTCTGTGATCAAACAACATCTTATTTTCAGGTACTCTTGCAAGCAATAGGCCTACTACATTTTTAATAATACCTCTCTGCATTTGAATGGATCTCTACGGAATTGGGGGGGGGGAGGGGGGGGGTGCGGCTAGATTAAGGCATTAAATTACGCTGGAACAGTATGGATCACATGGGGCCTGATTTACTAAGACCTTTAGCGTGTGCAAAACCTTTAAGCACACACAAAACCAATAACATGACAAATGATTGGCCATAGTATTTGTTTTGCATCAATCATTGGTTGTATTATTAGTATTATTTCGCATGTGCCTAAAAGGTTGTGCACCCACTAAAGGTCTTAGTAAATCAGGCCCGTGGTTGGCTAAATGGCATTAAGTCATCAAGGGTGTGAGGTATCAAACGAAGCCTCAAACGCATCACTCTGCTCGCCACATATGCAGTAGATCAGATAGTATGTTCAGGATAACAGATTGAAACGTATAAAAGCACCGCCCTTTTGACCAATCAACTCCCTTGGCTTTGGAAAAAGGCATCTGCATTCCAAAGGATCCCGTAGAGATACAGTCAAAGCTGGAAAGTCTGCACACCCCTTTCACCTTCTCCATGTTTTATTACGTTACAGACATATTCTACAATAGATTGAGTTAATTTTTTGTCTCAAAATTCTACACAAAATAGCTCATAATGACAAAGTGAAAACAGGTTTTTAGACATTTGTGTTAATTTATTAAAAATCAAAATGTAAAATTTCATATGTACACAAGTGTGCACACCCTTTGATATGACACCCAAAAGTGAGCTGAGGTGCATTTGTTTCCACTGATACTGCTTGAGATGTTTCTACAA